>JAEMWC010001215.1:7500-70000 GCA_016490735.1 Pachyseris speciosa | reverse complement strand
GTTGCGCTTTGATCTTGTTGATCTTCTCCGCCATTTCAAACATTGTTTGTTCGCGGTATTCCTTGGCTGCTTGAGAGGCGCGTTCAGCCTCATCTTGGTAGTTTTTAATCAGCTCCTAACACAGAAAAACAAAACCTTCTTGTTAGTAATGTAATGTATTCCGCACATCCGAACAGAATGAAACTAAGAAAGCAAAAGCACGCAAACGAGGCTGCGCGAGAAGAAACTCGCAGCTGGCGTCAAGCACGGGAGGACATGTGCAAGTGATTTATTATTTGTGGTTTGTTTCATCTTCATCTTGATCTTGTGTATTGATTTCGAAAGCAAATCAAAGCGACACGGGAAGACTTCCATGACAATAAAACAACAAGATACCTCTTCGGATGAAAGTTCGCTCATTGTGCCCGCGAGCTCTTGCAACTGTCTCTCTCGAAGTTCCAGTCTGGCATGCGCGTGTTTGACTTCCAGTGAAGGCACAGTGTCTAGTTCGGCTTGAGCCATCTTCTCTTGTGTTTCTGTGTCAAACTTGGCGAGTTGTTTCTGTGGGGAAGAAAAGAGGGAATGATCAAACCTTAGAGGGTATTAGATTCAGTACAATTAACTCCTACCCACGTCTCAGGCCTCCTCGGATACAAAAGCCAATCAACATGAGAAAAAGACATAAAACTTATATTAGCGGGCACAAATTTATTATCTTTTTTTTGGGGGGGGGGGGTGGGGGGCGAGGGGAAACAAAGTGTATCATGGGGGATGTGGAAGTGATGAAAATCACCTTGTGCTGCAGCTTCAACTCGGCTTTCTTCTGTGACAGCTCAGCATTGCTCATCGAGTTCGACTTGGCAATCAACTCCATGAATTCCTGACAGGAGTAACAAAAAGCATAAAAAAAATAAGGATAAAAAAATAACGATTAAAAATGAATCAAGAAAGGAAATTGTTTTCCCAGTTGCTTTTTATTTCATTTTATATGGTGTATTTATGAGGTTACATTGGAGTCCACGTTATATGGCGTATTTCTCACCTTCTCTTGTTTCGCCACTATTTCCTCTCTTTCGGCCTGGCGCGCCTCAGCCATTTGAGCCCGCGCCTCGGCCTTGGCAGCGGCAATCTCCCTGTTGAACTGCTCCTCCAGCTGCACTCTCTCGCGCATGTGCCTCTGCTGCAGGACATGGTAAATAGTGTTCCCTGCCTGCTCACTGTCCAGATCTTGCACCGCGTTTATCAGGGCTGACTTCTGTGCCTCACGCACCTGTGATGAAACAAAAAAAGGCGATTCACTCTCCCAAGCTGGATTTAACACCTGGCTTTCTTAACACAGAGAGTATTTAACTGAATGTCGGCAGTGACTCGCCGTGGCTCACCATGGACTGTGCTTCACTATTGATCTGTTGATATCTTCTCTCATTATGTAATTGACATGGCAAAATTCATTAAAATTCATTACAGTTATGACCAATCTACGGGTAGTATTTGAGTCACATGTATACCTCGCTAAACCCCAATACAAATCAACTGCTGCATTAACTTTCATAAGAGTCCTGCTCAGCGAATTAGTATACATTAACTTTGATACAGATCTCTACTGATTAACTTGACAAACACAATCTATTGTTTCATTTCACAAGTAAGATAAAATATTCGCGTCGTCCGACCTTTATGGGCTTTAAAACGGCTAAATACCCATAAAGGTCTCCCGCTCATATTTTATCTTTTACTTACAAGGAGAAATAAAATGGCGATCACGATTAAAAACGCTTTGAAAACTACACAACACGCTTCCAAAAGCTTCAATTCGAAACAGGACATTACTGCGTAATCTCACCTTGTCATCTTCAACTTTCTGCCGTTGATCCTGCTGATTCATCAGTTCCTTAGCCATTTCAGCCTGATGCCTTTGTTCCAACGCAGCAGCTTTGCGCTTCTTTCTCTCAGCAATCTTTTCGCTGAGTGATGCTAACTGCCTCTGTTTCTCCACATCCATGCTGCGTGACAGGAACTCCAGCTCCTGCCTGTGCTGCTCGAGTAACGCATCTGCTTCCTCTTTGGACAAGTTGTCACGCTTGTGTGACATGTCCTTCTCGAAGGCCTCCTTCTTTGCTTCGATCAACTGAAAGAGAACAGCAGTCACGCAACTGATCTTTTAGTCCACAAAGCATGTGGTCACGCTATTTTGGGTAAGCCCTTCTCGTAGAAAAAAATTCTTCAAGACAATAACATGCGTCACTAGAGGGAGACACTACGAAGAGGAAATCTTAGGTTTCGGCTCACAACTCAAAACGTTTGCTCTTCGTTATGCCTAAACATCAACTAACAGTTTATCTACCTCGAAAGTTATTAAAATATAACTAAAAAAATACAACAGAAGAAGTCCTTTATCTACTGCAGCAACAATTTCTCAAACATTGTACCCACCTTGAGTTTCTGTTCGTCGATCTGAGCAGCGACCTGCTGCCCGCCAGCTTGTTCTTCAGCCTTCAGATCGTCCTCTAGAGCCAGCATCTCCTCAGCCTGCTTCACATCCAGCTCGGCCTGCTGCTCTACCTGCCGTTCAGCCAGTTGCTCCAGCTCCTGACTCACCTCATCTGCTACCTGAGCCTCTGCTTCCTCCAACACCTGCAGCGTGGCCGCATCACCGGATAATTCAGCCTGTGAAGAGAAAAATACAAAATTATTCAGAGTGGAATTAACTTGACGGTTGTATTGCGCTTGAAAAGCTCTACTATATTATTGGTTAAGACTCGAGGAACGTGTTCTAGCCAATCAGATACAAGCTAACACCAATCGTGATTTGACATCATCAAAAGAATTTCGCGCGCTTGGCACCAGTTTATAGATTTCCCGCGTTTGTACTGGGTATGTTTCGCAGGTTTTCCCGCGCTTTGCGCGGGTTGCGGTTTTTTCTTTTTGTTTTCGGTGGTGGTTTTGACTGGTCCATTGCATTCTTTACATTTGCTGCCAAAGGTCGCTTTGTCAGCGAACTCGCCCGCAGAATGTATAGCTTTAGTAAAACTTTCTTGGAAAAGACAGTTTTTTCTTTCGATCAGCCACAACAACAAACCCTGCTAATAGCTGATTATGTACATAAATAACAACAGAAGCTAAAGCATTGGAACGCTATGACTGAACTGATCCGAAATATAGGACTTGTATTTGTTCATGCATGAAACGCGTTGCAATAATTAGACTACATTAGGAAACCACTGTTCCGCTGTATCCCACCTGTTTCTTGCTCATGGCTTTGAGTTCTTTCTTCATAGCTGCCTCCTTTCTCATCTCCTCCTTATGGCGTCTCCTTGCAGCCAGTTTGGCAGCCAGCACTGCTCGGCTGTGTCTCTGCATGTCGCTGTACCGTTCTTTCATTTCCTCAGCTTCCTCCATGTACTTCGCCACTACTTGCCGCTGTTCCTCCTCTGTCATCTCAGTTTTCTTTAGCAGATTTTGTACAACCTTACGAGTCAAACAACGAGGACATGTAGTCATTAGACATTTCGGTCACATTACATTACACTGATAAAGTTCCAGGGCCGCATAAGCTAACATAACGTTAAAGGGAACCTCCCCTCTTAGAGAAATTGTCGGAAATAATAACTAGATTCTAAATTTTACTTTAAAACGTCGAAATAATGCTTTACTCTAAAAAAAAATGGATTACATTATCGCCCAATTTACGTTTTTAAATTTTCCGGCCGTCGCCATTTTAGACTTAATGACGTCATTTGGTTGCCCAATTGTTTAAAACAACAGATTTTCTGCTTCAGTTGCTTCTTCTCAATAGCTGCAACTACTTAACATTATGAAATCCAAAATGGCGCCTCCCGAGAAATTTAACAGCGAAAATAGGCGATAATGATACCCAATGTTTTGTATACTTGAATGCTATTTCCACGTTTCAAACTAAATTTTGGAATCAAGTAGTTATTTCTAAAACTTTAGTATCAATTTGTTGTAAAGCGGAGGTTCCCTAACCGCCGACCGGATAGCTCAGTTGGTAGAGCAGCGGACTACATACATATTGTATATAACTTTATATTTCTATTATTATTGTATACATATATTAGCTTTTATTCACATACATCTAAGTGTAATTTTTTTTGTTATTTATGTTACAGTGTCCCCAATTCGCAATACCATGCTAAAGTTATATGACACCTGAATAAAGTTTATGCCCTTGTAATGACATAATTATACAAACGGTTAGACTTTCTAGTCTTCTCGAATAAGGACGATAAACCGTAGGTCCCGTCTCACAGTACTTTCACTTAATCTGACTCTGTGGGACGTAAAGGAACCACTAGGGACGTAGCAAAACTCTGGCTGTGACCACCCCTAGTGTCTGTCCTAATTCGATATTCACATTACGGGGGCACTCATTAGTTACTTCATTAATTGTTAACTGCACAAGCAGTCTGCTTAAGTCCCCCGTATAGTGAACAAAGAAACAACTTTTCACCTGTTGTCGTTTCTTATTTTCTTGTTCAGCCTCCACCTCTGCTAGCACCGCAATCAGCGCTCCCTCCTCTCTGCGCATGTCAGCATTCCGCCGCTGCTCAAGTGCTGCGAGTATCTCAGCCTCCTCAGGGGACCCAGGTGAAACGTGTTTAAGCTCTTCCTTGAGTTCCTCTTCTGTTTTCTTGGACCTCTTACGATCCTTGCGTTCCTTCATCTTTTCTTTCATGTTTATTCTTCGTGAAGCGGCTCTGGAATGAAGCTGATATATAGAATGGAAATATTAACCTTTTCCCTTCGGTAGAGCGAGGAGACCTCACTCAATTACTCTGTTTCTTACTTCAAAGTCTGGAGATCTGAGAAACCTTCAATACGATCTTTCAGATGCAAACAACTGTGCAGCGTTTTCCTGTTATGTTGTTATTATGCTGTGCAAGGTGACTCTAACTCCTAAAATGTGACCATTTAAATGAAAGCTACCAAGCAGTACTTTCTTATGGTGCTGTTTATTGTGATCTACGAGGTGGTTCCAACTTTTAAGTCTGATGATGAAATCCTACGGCGAGACCTTTCAAATGAAAGCTACTGCGCGGTACTTTACAATGGTGTGGTCATTAAAATGACACGAAATGTGAACGCATCAGCGAACCATCGGAATAAAATCTCAAGCATCTAGTTGTGTTCTACTCTTACTTACCTCTCTGACTTCTTCAAATGCGCCCTCGATCTCCTCAGGAGCGATTGACAAGTTCATGGCCTTGACACGAGCCTCCATCTCTTTGTCAAAGGCCGCCCGTCTTCCAGACTCCAATTCTTCCCTTTCGCGTTCACTCTCTTGCTCGTATGCCAGTGCCAATTCAGCCAATAGTTTCTCTTGCTGCTGAGCCAATAAAATCAGATCTCTCTCCAGCTCTTCCTCATCCGGGAGATCAAGATCGATGACGTCACTGACACCCGCCGCACGGGCTTCTTCCTTGTGTCGGCTAAAGTGGCGGGAAAAAAAGAGATACGTCACAAGCTGTTTGAATGAGTTGGTGGATGAAATCCTAAAGTGTGACCATTCAAATGAAAGCTACTGATGAGTACTTTTCTGTGGTGCTGTTTATTATGCTGTACAAGGTGGTTCTAAGTTTTGAGGCTATGGATGAAATCCTAAAGTGTGACCATTCAAGTGAAAGCTACTGAGCAGAACTTTCCTGTGGTGCTATTTATTGCGCTGTATAAGTTTCAAGGGTTTGAATAATTTTACCTTACGCCTATTCAAATTTCACATGAAAGCTATTCAGCAGCATTTTCCTGTGCTAATTTTCATCACACTGTATAAAAACGTTCTAGATTTTGACTCCTCGGGTGAAACATTAAGGGCGACAATTCATATGAAATCTATCGCGCTATGCTTTACACAGGTGGTAAACACTGCTTAGTACTGTGAAAAAAAGAAACGAACGAAGTGCATACTTGTAGAGATCTTTCTTGCGTCTCTTTCTTTCTTCCTTCAAAAGCTTCCTAACATCCCGCAGCTTCTTCTGTTTTTGTTGTTCAATATCGTCCTGTGCAGCAGCCATCTTGTCAGAGTATTCCTTCACCAGTGCTTCTTTCTCTTCTTCGCTCTCAGCTCGTCGCAATCGCTGCTTCAGCTCCTCCTGACATGATTAATAACAAGGTTGAGTTCATTACCACTTCAATTTATACTACAATTTTCCCTCGGTACTTTTAGTTTCTGGAGTCGTGAACACACACACACACACACACACACACACACACACACACACACACACACACACACACACACACACACACACACACAGACACACACACACACACACACACACACACACACACACACACACACACACACACACACACACACACACACACACACACACACACACACACACACACACACACACAACACACACACACACACACACACACACACACACACACACACACACACACACACACACACACACACACACACACACACACACACACACACACACACACACACACACACACACACACACACACACACACACACACACACACACACACCACACACACACACACACACACACACACACACACACACACACACACACACACACACACACACACACACACACACACAACACACACACACACACACACACACACACACACACAACACACACAACACACACACACACACACACACACACACACACACACACACACACACACACACACACACACACACACACACACACACACACACACACACACACACACACACACACACACACACACACACACACACACACACACACACACACACACACACACACACACACACACACACACACACACACACACACACACACACACACACACACACACACACACACACACACACACACACACACACAAACTATAAGAGTTTCTGATAAAAAAGAGGGGTCGGTTATTTCGTTCTAACTTTGACCCTGCCTTTAAGTGGGTCATTTTAAGCAAGGCAATGTTTTGTTGGTTTCTGTCATATACGTTCTGATTTTGTTTGCAGTGAACGTTCACAATTTACAGTTGCCGAGAATGAATTTGACTTGGACCGCGAATTTGTTAACCCTTTAAGCCCTTTGAATAACCGGCCATTAGTCCTTTAAGAAATGAAATTTTCGCACGAGATAGCCATCTGAGTTTGCTTTACCTGTAGATCAGCCACAGCCTTTGCCTTCCTTTCTTCGTACCCTTGTATAACCTCAGATATCACCTTAATCTCGTTAGATCTTAGTTCATTCTCCAGCTGAGCGCACTCCAGCGTGTGTTTCTCCATCAGATTCTTAGTGATCTCTTTTCGCTTCTCCTCTGTCAGCCCACCTGACGCCGCAATCTCGGCGATGTTCACGGCTTCGGAGCTGAATTTTTCTCCCATCTGACCGACTTCAACCTTGGAAAGAATTTCTGTGGCGGAGATTGTAGTACCCATCGTGTTAGGCTGGGTGTCTAGTAAAGTCATGGCGGAGGCTTGCTGAGTTCGTTCAGTTGTGACACCAGTTTGCTTCATGAACGTGGTGGGAACTGGGTAAATAAAAAGAGGAGAAATTGTAATTCGCAATGCCAGGAACCAGTAATCAGAAAAAAGTGATCGTTTTAATGAGGTGTTATTCTATGCAATGTTCCCCGCAACTTGTCTATGTAGGTCCAGAAATGCACGTAACAGGGCTAGGAGACACTTTGCGATGTCTATCAGAATATAAAATGGATCTCATTATCGTTCATTTTTGGACATAACGCCACTTGTCTGGAGATCAGTTGCGTGACAAATTGCACAGTGCAACCTATTTTCCAAAGAACAAGATTGCTGATACACAAAGTGGAGAACCTTTGCAGAAAGTACAACCAAGTTCTTCTTTCCTACCCATTCCAAAAACTTGTGACACAACGGCTTCCCGGTTGAAAAGTATGTCAAAGTATTCAAGGTTTCCTGCAACTTGTCACGCAACTCAATGAAGCGTTCGCGTGACAAGATGTACGGAAATTTGTGCGGTGTATCATAGATTTCACTCAGGTAACAGCACTTACCAACAGTAGTCACTCTATCACCACTGCCAGCACCACCACCAGTGTTGATGACATCAAACTTAGAACCTCCACCCAGTACAGCATACCCACCGCCAACAACTTGCCCAGCGGAGTTCATCAGCACAGGCATGCCCTCCTCTAGCAGTCGTATAAGGCGTTGAAGCAGTGGTAACAACTCTCGGTTGGACTCTGGTAATGGGAGATCATCGCCATAAATACCCTGCAGCGCGACTTCGTATTCACCAGCGATCACCGCACCTCCAGTTAACACGAGCTAGGGCAAGAGAGAAACAAATAGCCGAAGTCAATAAAGATAAAATATTGTCATTTGGGGGGTCGGAGGCAAAAAAGAATTGGGGTGGGTTTAATTAACAGCTTTTCATTGACAGTGTCAATTACCTTGGCTTCCAAAGCAGAAATCTCCGCTTTGTTTCTGACGTACTCTAGTGTCGAGTGCTCCTCGTCCAGCTGCTCCATGCGGCTCTGAAGCTGATCTTGTAACTCAGTACGTAACCTGGCCTTCGATTGCCGGAAGCGCTCAGTAACCGCGGCTTCTGCCTCAGGATTTAGTGCACCCTGTAAAGGGAGCATCAACAAAATATAATCTTGTTTTAAAACTTCTGACCTTTTATTCAAAATGCTGAGCGTTGCATTTGTATGACACAACTTGTTTTGGTAGCCTCGTTAAATTAATTGGAGTATTCTCTGGAGTATTTTTTTGTCTTCCAAGCGGAAATTTTACACCTATTCTCCGCCCTTTTGTACCCGTTAGAAAAAGGAGTAGTAAACCCCTCCCCTACTCACCCCTCTCCTCCCAAAGATATTCTCAACGCTACCTCCACCAGTTTCTCACAGGCGCCATTTAAGTGCACGAGCGAGAGGAGACTGGGAAACTAAATTTCTTAGAACCAATCAGAAACCTCCACTACTTCTCCCCAGGGGTTTATAACACAACAGCATCAGACAGCGCACCTGCAGCTCATCCATTCTGTTATTGTACTTGTTTTCCTCGGTTTGCAGCTTATCAAAGAAGCGTGTGATGGAGTCGGCGAAGCGTTTGTGAGCCGTGTTATGGTTTCCTTCCTTCTGTCTTTCAAGAGCGTCAAACATTGTGAGTACGGCCACCACGTCTGGCGGTAATCCGGCTGCATGATCCACGGACGCTTCTGTTCGCCGCTGGACTTCACGGTGAGCCGCATCTGCCAACGATACCGTTTCTAAAGAAACAGCACAATGGACCAATCAGAATTAGAACCAAATACACGTGACCGACGTAAAACGCGAGAAAATGCGCGCGTTACCTCCAAATAAATGAAACCGGTGTCAAGCGCGGGAAAAACTTGAAAAACCGGTCTAACTTCTAAAGCTAATAGAGATAATAAAATGAAAAAATACCAACAATAAAAAGGTTCAGTTTTATTTCAAAGTGCTCTCCAAATTTTCTTTAACTATAAATAAGCATTTTTTATATGTTTACCTTTATACACACAGCAGTAGATAACGCAGCTGCAAGTAGTTTAAAGGTGAGAACTTTAAGGCTGTTTTTCGTGTATTTCTGTTACGTTACACTACCTTTTATCATGAACAGATTCATTGATTACCTTCTTGTATGTTCTCAAGCTGTTCCTGAACTTGGTAAGCAGTGACATGTTCGTCTTCCATCAGTTGTCGGTAAAGTTTGGATTCCACTTCAGTCAGCTCATCTTCACGGTGTCTTTGACGACGCCAGAAACTGCGGCGACCGGCAAGCTCCTCCTCTAAGAGAGCAACCTGCACAACACAACCAGCGTAGTTCAGTTGATTTAACAAATAGATGCCATATGGCATTGGGTATGTACCCTGATAAACCACAGAGGACGTCAAAACGCCGTAAGAACGAAGAATCACGCTGCGAGCCGCAAGCAAGTAGTGCGGCTGATGTTCTTACCACGTTTTTACGTCCTCTGTGCGTAAACTCTCTTCTGTAAAAGCCTTGAACTCTCTTCTGTAAAAGCCATATGCTAAAACTAAGAAATGTTGCGTAGTTTGGACGAAAGCTTGAAAAACGCAAGCCCTACTCGACCTTTTCGGAGCAATTTCTTTTTTGTTTTAAACCCGCTTCGATGATTAACTTACAAATTTACCGCCGGAACCATTGTCAAGGTCCCGGATATGTCGCTGCATTCTGGGCGATGAGCTTTAGCAACGAGGACGGCAATGGCAACGGTAACAAGAACGTCACAAAACAATAGGATTAATGAGCAAAAACAATCGCCTGCACGTGCGTTTTACATTGGTACATTTCTTTCCCATCCTCCGCAAACCAACAACGTGAATTGACCAAATTTTAGGTTTTGGCGAGAACGGGAGCGTGTGACTGTAAAGTTTTCTTTCTTTTTCCTTACTTTAACGCCGTTCATAACAATTTAGTCCCTGAATAGTTCGCCAGTATTTTCCACGTTAAACAAATTGGAATAATAGCGAAAGCGTTACAAAAACGAGAAGTTAGATTTTGATACGATGTTTTCGTTGCTGTCGACCGCGTCGTCGTTGCTAAAGCTCCCTATTAGGGTACACACGCACTGCAATGTTTCGGTTTCTTGTGATTGGTCAGAGTAATTGATTTGGTTTTGGTTTTACGACGCTCAACTAAAAACTGCTCTAATTTACATTTAAAGAGAACGTTTTCGTTGGTATTGCTGTCGTGGTAACGTGACTTGGTTCGTTATTTCTAAAACAAACACATCTCACTCACCGATCCAGGTGGCGGGCGGCGCTTTCGCTGTGTGCTTGAAGAAAGCGTGACAGGCTCTGTCACACCAAACTCTTGGTTCAGCTTCACACCACTGATAGTAGAGAGAGCGCCTGTCACGGGGTCCACCGCCTTTTCACCGATCATTATAGGAACCAATCCTTCCCCACCGGGGTCCTCTAGGGAGCCTCCTAATGGTATCACAGTGTCTGTTTCACGGTTCTTATCGATACCCAGTATCGGCACTTCAAGGTCCGTTCCTGAGGGGTCCCTCATCGTGGTGCCCAGAAGTATAGGGAGCAGTTGACCAGTAGCTGAGAACTCGTACATTCCTGGGCTGCCACCGCTCTCAGCCAATAGCGAGCAGCGTTCCTCGCGCCGCATGATGTCATGTACATTTCTCAACAGGTACGTCATCACCTGGGAAAAGCAGTAAATCACGTGAGAAAAATGGAGGCTTCTCCGCTTTTATGTAATAAACTAAGTTTTTAACTGTGTTTGACCATCAGTTGTGCAATATTCATTGATTTTAGGCAACAATCCGCAATGGGGGGCTGCGAATGAAATATTTTACAAGTAAAATCGTTAAAGTAAACTTACGCCTGTTGTAATAGAAGTCGACAATATTATACGGTATTTTTGTAATTAACTCTGTTGTTCCCTTTCCCTGTTAAAAGTTACGCATATTGTAATAGAAGTCGACAATATCATACGGCATTTTTGTAATTAACTCTGTTGTTCCCTTTCCCTGTTAAGAAAGATTACAAAGAATCGTGCACGAAGCTTCTCCATTGGTAGCATTGTGTGACAAACAAATTAACTTGTATAGGTCGTCACCTTTGAACGTCCACGCTGCAGGTCTTTCTGCGCAGTTTCCAGCATACTGAGTTCCTGGCGTCCATCCAAGTCGTCTGGGCCTGTAACAGCTTCTTTCAGAGCATACAGTGCGTCTACAACGCGGTATTCGTAGTACAGCTCGCCCACATCCAAGACATGTTGGTAGCCGCCTCCCATGGGTTCCAGCTCCCTATCCTCTCCGTCGTCTACCAGTCTGGCACTGGTGACTTTAAGAGGTCTTCCAGACAGAGGCTCGGTAAAGGAGTCGCTAAGCAGGATTGGAACCTCGTCGCCTCTTTCCGAATCTCCAGGGGAGCCCCCCAGAGGAATGACATTGCCAGACCTGGGATCAATAGTTACGCCTACAACGGGTGCTGGGCGACCTGTGTTAGCGTCAAGCATCATGGCTCCGATCTCTATGGCAACTGGAAGTCCCGTGACTGGGTCGGTATGGCAGCCGCCGATTGGGTAGGCATTACCTTGAAAAATGAAAACAATAGCATTTACTGTTATCATATGGTCATTAAGGAAGTCTGTATCTATAAGCCAACCTTGGATTAATTTGATCACCACACAACACAGCCCAGTCAGCCTACAAACAGATCTCACCTGTTTCCGGGTGAATAGTCATTCCCAAAATCGGCACAGGCAGACCGGTTTTACCGCAAATCATTCTTCCGTTCAGCCTCATGTCACCTCTCTTCTCTACCGGAGTCAGGACTGTCTTCACAGGCAGCCCAGTCTCGGGATTATTCGGGTACGGGATAAACGGGATCAGCACTTCTGCCGCCGTTGCTGCGTCTGCATTAGTGCTGTCAGCAGTGATGGTGAGTCGCGAGGCCAGTGGATCGTAAGCAACGTTTCCTTCTATTGGCATGACACGCCCGTTGTTTTGATGGATGAAGAAGTTGGGTGGAACCGGTACGTTGGTTACGTTATCAGATAACAGCATGTTCGCAGTTTGAGGGTTTGGAATGAGGAGTCCCGTATGTGTATCCTGGGAAACAATGTCGGTAGCTCGAATGGTGCCGTCACCATAGAATAGGTAATCCAGTCCCAGGAGCTCTCCATCAATGGTACAGAGTCTCGCCCCAGTCGCGTCTCCTAGTAGTGCCCAGGTTCCACGCCGCTGGCATTCACTTTGGATTTCTACGGACACCCGCTGAATTATTGCGTCGACGCGACTTCCAACCCTGACAGAGATTATCAGATAATTATAAGTATGATGACTTTGTAAGCAACGCAACAAGACTGAAAAAAATTCCCAGTTAGGAAAGCAGAAAAGACGTGGATGGCGTGGTCACGTGTACTTTATCAGGCTCTCTCATTGGTTGTAATATCAGTGAATAATTACCTGTGCTCCAGCTGGTCGTTGAACTCTCCGATCATGTCACCTTTGCCTCTGTTCTCATTGTAACTCTTCAACACGCGAACTGCTTCACGTAAAGATGCCTCAAACGCCACCAGATGGGCTTCGCGCGCTTCTTCGTCTTCCCTTAAAATGGCTCTCTGGCGCTGTAAGATTTGCTGGAAGTTGAAGCCGAGTTCCTTTCGTCTCTCAAGTTCGGCTTCAAGCTAAAGAAAAAAAAAAAAAACAGACAGAGAAGTGATAATGTTTTTAATTATCAATCACTTTGATGACCACAATAAAATAAAACACCAAGAATTGCTACTTCGGAACTTGAAAAGGTGGCTTCGCCCTAGTGTGAATCCGTCCTATTCACTGGAACTCCGTTAATAAGATCATCGTTGAATCATCAAAATGTAGCCGTAGAAACAAGATGGCGGAATTAACAAGGGATCCCAGACCATTACACGACTGTACGATTTCTTATTGGTGATAAAAAGAAGTGGCCGTTACTTAAGAGGGGTTCGCGGGACTCGGAAACGCGAAGTTCAACTGCGTTTCTTTCAGTGGGCCGCGTAGTGGGCATGTTAAACAACACCATACAATACCTCTCCTTTCTTGGCCTCGAAAGCTCTCAAGTCCTCTGGCGTTGCCATGGCAGACCGACCTCGCAGATTCAGTTTGGCGATCCACAATCCTTTGAGAGCTTCGGTCTGTTGGTTGATCTTCTGATAGAGCTGTTTGGCTTGGTCCTTCTGTCTTGCGATTGCTCCTGTTACTTCACGCGACTGTTTAGCCAAAATATTGTAGAAACGACCAGAAGTGAAACCTTCCAAGTCAACTTGCTGGTCGTAATCCCAGAATTCGTCTCCCTTCACTTCCGCATCAACTACAGAATAAAACGAAAGGAAAGGAGTCAGGAAAGTAAACATTGTCGTTTTTGCCTTTCACTTTATGATTGGTTGGTAAAACTCGCGCCACCTTCACCGCCAAAGAGAGGCAAAATCAAAACCAATCGTGACTTGCATGGGCGTGTGGTTCATTGCTAACCTCTGTTGTGATTGGCCGGAGTAATTCCTTTTGGTTTGGGTTTTACGACAGGAAGTTGAAAAGCACCCAACCGAACACGAAATATCCCAGTAAATTACTAAATACAAGTCAAGAATTTTCAGATTCTACTACAGTCAGTGTAATACTTAATTTTAGTATCATTTTGACGACACTGCGTTGTTCTCCCTTGAAACAAACCTGGGGCTCCCTGTTCTTGCAAGGCTCCTTCCTGTGCGTACTGATTCATTCCCTCCAGGTTCCTGTGGTACTTTTTCACTGGGTGTACTGTGGATCCTTTGGAGGAGTAATCATCGAAGTTGTACCTCTGTGCCAGCACTCTATAGCGTGGGAACTTGAACGTCACTTTCTTCCAGCCGTGTCGACGGAAGATTACCTATCGGGAGAAACAGAGAGAATTTCAAGGTTTTGTGTTTAAAAGAGCCTACAAAAGGCACATGAAGGTTTTGACAGTTTAGTAAAAAAAAATCGTGCTCTAATTAGTTCGCAGTCCGCTATTATTCCGTGAGACTGTCGAGACTCATACGCTTCGATTAAACTGCCGAAATCTCCCGCACAATGTAAACTGATTAGGGACCCTCTGGGTAGTACGTTTGGAAACTCTCCCCAGGTTACGCTCGCCGTTATAACCTAGATGGCGGAAGATCGACCGAATCCTACGAGTCTTGACATTCTAACGGAAAATATAGCGGACTAACAGTCTACGCTAAAATATCTCCTTAAAATCGTTACTCGTATACAAAATGCTCTTGTAAAACCAGCAGGAACATTATAACTTTGTGATGATATGATATACCTCTTCGGTTCAAACCATTTACGATTTGAGAAGGAATATATCACATGGATTTTAGGAAAAAAAAAAAAAAAAAAAAGAAAACCATTATAGATTTTTGGTATTCCAAGAAGAAAAAGCTTTCGAACTTAAAAAAAGTAGCCAAATCTTTTTGAAGTTTCAATCCAAGCCTTGAGTAATCAAACTAGAGCATTATTCTTTGTTTTCTGCCAAAGCAGACAGCCTTTCAAAGTGATGTTAAAAACCTGATTAATAATTCATGAAGGAAATACAAAAGAAATGAGTGTCTTTATATCTGATAAAGACACGGCTCAATTTTACATCCGGTTTTCTTGGCCAAAATGACCCAAAATCTAAATTTTAGTCTAAAGCCTACGACACACTAGGCGATTTTATACGCCGATCGCGGCGAATTTAATCGCCAGCAAAAATCGCCAGCGAAATGATGCGGGCACATTAGGCGAATTTTTTCGCCGATCGCGGCGATTTGCCTCGATTTGCCACTCCAGTTTTGTTCCCAGGCTCCGTCGAGGCCATCATTCCCCGTTGTTGTCGGCCATTTTGAAAAGCCATGTGATAAAATCGCCCAATCTGATTGGCTGACTTTACTGGCGATGAGCGTGCAAAATCGCGGGAACGGGCACACTAGGCGATCGCCGGCGAATTTAATCGCCGATATCTGACATGTCAGATACCGGCGATTTTATACGCCAATCGGCGAAAACCGCAATCGCTGCACTGGGCACACTAGGCGATTTTCGCCGATCGCCGGCGATCGGCGTATAAAATCGCCTAGTGTGTCACCCCCTTAAGAATGGATAGATGTACAGTAAAGTTTTTTAAGCCGTTCAATGAATTCGCAATTCGTGTTTTATCAAGTCCTAAAACACTCGGCTGCACCTCGTGTTTTAAACTTGATAAAACACTCCTGCTCATTTATTAAACATTACATAAAATATCGCGACAGAGCCCCTTTTACGAAATTTAACAAGTGAGCACTGGGGGAGCAGGGTTGGCGTCGCCTTCCACCAATGTGTGCTGAGTTTGTTGGTTCTCTACTCTGCTCCGAGAGGTTTTTCTCCGGGTACTCCGGTTTTCCTCTCTCCCCAAAAACCAACATTCGCTTTGATTTTATTTGATTTGAGTTGAGTTGATTTACAGAAGGCAACTAGGGAGAATACTTTCATAGTAATAGGTGTTACCCTCTTTAAATAAAGGTTATTTTATTTTTTATTTAACAGCTTACCAGACCAATGAGAAGAATGAACATCAGCAAGCCAAAGCTTCCCAGCATAGCACCGATTAACACCCAGTCTGGCATAATGACGATGTCTCTGGAAATAGCGATGCCATTCTGTATTACCACTCTTGGTGTGGTGGAGAAAAATGGACCGTCTTCAGCGCACTGAGCTCCTTTAGCCATGACACGGACAAGCTGAAAAAGAAGGTCGAATCAGCGGTTAAGCCTTTCTTATTTTACACTTTTCGTTTGTGGATGCAAATTTTAAACGTAGTTCCGAATCCGTACCTGTGGATGAAATCGCAAAGTGTGACCATTCAAATGAAAGCTACTGAGCAGTACTTTCCTGTGGTGCTGTTTGTTACGCAGTAAAAGGAGGTTGTGAGTTTTGAGTCTGTGGATGAAATCCAAAGTGTGACCATTCAAATGAAAGCTGATGTGCAGTACTTTCTCGTGGAGCTGTTTGTAACGCTGTACGAGGTAGCTGTGACTTTCCAATGATATCACCAGTACTGCTGTAAAAATTATTGAATTTCAACAGTCTCCTTCGTGGCGCAACCTTCCCTATGGTACCACCCTCCGATAAACAATCCTACAACTCACCATTCGATTTTCCGGTCTTTGACTGGAAGAGAACACGTAGACGCCTTCTTTGTCAAACCTGTACGCAAACAGCGCGAACGCTGTGGACTCCAGTTGATGTCTCTCTTCCAAAGCTTGAAAAGGCCCATCATCAAACGACGGGTTGGTGTTAAACAGGCTCTCTCTGTCATACTTGGGGTAATCCGAGTTTGAAACTTGCCAGATCACTGATGAGCCGTGAGCAAGACACACTGTTGGATTGGGAACGCCCTTGAAGATTAGATCGGTCACTGCTCTTCGTCTACGTCGCCTCGCTGATGAAGAGTTCTGGCTCGCTATACTTAGTTCGACCGAGTCTTCAACAACCGCTCTCAGACCGTCGGTGTTTGGTTCATAAGCACCTTCCATCCTTCCATCTGTTGAGATAGCAGAGAAACATCATCAATGTAAATTAATATTATTCAAGAATAAACTATAACTCCGTGCTTTAAGTAGAGAATTTCAAAAGGTTAGAGCGATTTTCAATCGAGTGTCGTAAAACCAAAACCAAAACCAAAGCAATTACTGTGACCAATCACAACAGACGCGAACAGCGCAATGAGCCAATCAGAATACGAAGCAATTACATGCAGCCAACGCCAAGCGCAGGAAAATACGTGCGCGCAAGACGTGATTGCTTTTGGTTTTACTTCTCAATGGCTGAGAAAATGGCGCGAATTTTGCCAACCAATCACAGAGATAACTGTTGGTTGTTTGCTGTGAATGTACAGGGCTTCTAAATCATGTAAGTTTAAGGATCTCGGTTTAATTTATTCAAATACGGAAAATGTCTCGTTTTCAAATTTTATTTCACTTTCTTTTAGAAGAATTTTTAGCGTTTCTCATTCATAATGTTTGCATTTAAAATTGCTGTGCAGCTTAACTTTAAATTCAAATCTATGTCGTGTAACGTTTCAACATGCAACTGACGAAAAAATTGCCGGAAAAGATCGAAAAATATTTAGCAAAAATCAAACGTATCATCCTTAACCTCACCCTCAACTGCAGGCTAAAGAAAAATACTTTTCTAACTAAATTAAACTTTTCTAAAGAAATAGCAGAGTTAAAAAAAAATTAATTACCTCTATTTACTACTAGGTTAGGAAAGCTCGGTTCAGCTTCTGCACAGTCAAAGGCATTTGCAAAATTGGGCACGTTAGACAGGTCTGACAATGGGAACGCGAAAGGCTGTTGATGAAAAGATACAATAAAATGTCAGCATATCAGTTTGATACTAATAACACAGTTCACGGTTACTGACATTTGTCATCATCATCGAGACAGTTCTTAACAATGATCTAGAGCAATCGCGCGGAAAATCACCTGATACTTAGACGACGTGGCCTTCAGCCGAGTTGGCAAAAATCAAGGGATATTCAATATTGAACAGGATCATAATAACATGACGACGACGATGATAATGATGATAACATCTTTATTGCGACTGATAAAAAGACCGATCACCAAATCGAAGGGTTCGCTGGCATGAACCGTTGATCAGGAACAATTTGACAATGTATTAAAATGGTGTAAAAGACTCAAATAAGACACCTGAAATACACGTAAAATGTGCAGGAAAAAAATGCGGAAAAACAGGCTGGCGGAGACCGTAAACATGCTCGTTACAAGTGGTTGAACATTTGTTTTGTCATGCAACACATCGAATACGGAGTTGACTGCAGAAACGCAAATAAAACTAACGGCTATTTTTCTCTCCGTCACTTACCTCCCCCACAAATGGATTAATCTTCAGTCTTGGTGGGTCTGAACAGTCAAGTTCAATGAGCTGCCTCTGTCTTCGTCTGCACTCGGCGTTGCAGATGTCATCCGTGCTTCTGACCTTGCATCCACAGATTCCACGATTCTTATAAACCGTGAAACCCACGGAACCTGACTCACACCCCTGTTGATCAAAAACACAAGCATATCACGTGTCAGTTTATGAAAAGACGTCCTGCTAATTCCCCAATTCAGAAACCGTGAGGAGACTGGCACGAGTGAGGAATTGTGGTATACTTTGGGTGGACTGTTGCTGAATGTAATTTGTGATAATTGTAAACTAGCATAAATTGCTATTTTGCCAGCACACATCAGAAGCCCGCTGAATGGTGTTAGGCGCGCGGCGGTTTGTGGGATTGGTTTGTAATCTGTGAGTCGTTAGAAGAGCAGTCATTCTACGGCCAGCCTTCGCCGCGCAACGTGGTAACGTTTGGTTTTTGTTTCATTGCTGATTGTCGAAGAGGGCACTATGTTTATCCTTTCTATATTCAAAATCCGTGTATAATTATCAATTGTATATTTCCACTTAGTACTTTACATAATACACCCCAAAACCCCAAGGCCGATACCACCATCGCTTTTGTTGTGGGCACACGTTCCCCGTTTTTTTCCACCTGCTGGATTTTAGGGGTTTTCGTTTCCGGCTTTGGCAATGCCAATCTTTCTATGTATACAAAAGCTGAAGTAACGGTATGTTGGTTTTACTGGCCAAAGTGCCCAAATATCAAAATAAAAACATTGTTTTAGATGAAGCATATTTTTAGGAGAAAGAATTTTTTATTGTAAGTAGCCCCGACGTGTTAATTATTTTAGGTGTCCCTCCTTGGTTGTTTTTCATAGCCGTTACCAACATTATCTTCATCATAACCATTACATTCAACGCCACCGCCACTGCCACTGCCATCACCACCACCACCATCACAAACGCCACCGCCATCACCACCGCCCCTGCCACTCTACCGCCATCACCAACACCACCGCCACCACCACCACCACCACAACCACCACCGCCATCACAAACGCCACCGCCACCACCACCGCCATCACCACTGCCACCGCCACCGCCATCACCAACGCCAATGCCACGCCATCACCACTGCCACCGTCACTGCCATCACCAACGCCACCACTACCACCACCGTCTTCGCTATTGTTGTGGTCACCGCCAACTCAGTTGAAAGACCTGTTTGTGTTCACACAAAAGAAGACAGCTTACCGTGTTGTTACAATAATCCACCCACTGTTGTTCAGTCCAGCATTCTCCATAGTCCGTCCGATAAGTATCTTCAGGGCATGCTTCAAATGTTCTCTGGACACAATCCCGACTCTCACTTATGGGTGTAAAACCATGTTCACATTCACATTTAAACGATGACGGCTGAAATTTGTAATGGTATGTTAGTACACTGGTTGATAAGTATGATAATTCCTCTCTGCACTTCTTCTAAATTTCACATTTGCTGATGTTTTAGCAAAGTGCCCCTGTCACAGTCTTCTCTCTGGGTTTATTAAATTCCTTCCCCCCACCCCCCCCCCATCCCTGCAAGGCAACCCCTAATCGAAACATAATTTTTCTCCTCATAGTTTACGCTTATGATCGACTTGTAATTACGTTGAACAATCTATCGTCAATGCGATGTGCAATTAAATAAATTTAACGCCACTTATGGTTTTCAATCCGAGTTGGTTCATTAAAAAAATAAGTACTTTTAATTAGGAAACACTGAAACGCTCGTACAAAGAAAATGTCAACTCACCTAACAATATGGATTGTACACTACACTACACATACTATGGCAAGCCAAATGTAGCAATATTCAACTCATCTAATTTTATATTCAGTTATGTATTTTGTTTTCAACTATTGGTTTAATATTCAACTTTTATTCAACCTTCAACACGTCATTCAACATTCAACTATTTATTCAACATTCAACTAGTCATTCAACATTCAACACATCATTCAACATTCAACTATTCATTCACCATTCAACACATCATTCAACATTCAACCCATCATTCAACATTCAACACATCATTCAACATTCAACTATTCATTCAACATTCAACGCATCATTCAACATTCAACTATTCATTCAACATTAACACATCATTCAACATTCAACTATTCATTCAACATTCAACGCATCATTCAACATTCAACGAGTCATTCAACCGGTCAGTATAAAAGATAGACTGTGGACTGTGGACCCGGAGTGCGGACTGCGCCGTAAAATGTGGACTAGGAACCAAACGCTTACTGAGTACAAAACACTGTGCAAAAGGCGGGTATGGACAAACCGTGGCGTAGGCCATGGTGTAGGCTATGGCCCACCCTATGGCCTACTGGTGGTCAATTTTTTAAAACTCGGTGTTTCGCACCGCGGGTTTATAGCGTGCTACTGGATTTGAAGAAACACCAGGTAAATAATGTCCACAGCATCTACCAGTTGTTTTGAACTAGTTTAATGCGCAATCCCACTTTGCACAAGCTAGCTAGTCAACTGAAAATAAATGATACATATAAGCCAACTAACCGTCATTCTTAACAAATCAGATCAGGAGATCAGATATAATCGACAACGAGACTTTAACAGCAAACTTTCTCTATCGTATTGTTGATATACTTTCAATTCTGTGAGGCGTAATCCCGTTTAAAACAGGCTCTTTTAAAATTTTAACCGAGATGGTTTTAAGTTTTTCAATATTTTTGCAATGTTTTGTAGTAAGTTTAGTTTCCTTTTCAGTGCAAAAAACACGAACATACTGTTTTCAATAACAGGGTTCTTTCTCTTCGATCGTTCGAGTTTTTGATCACGCTACCCCACGAGGGAGATATAATATGATTGGCTATGTCTACACTATGCCGGATAGCATTTTATGCCGTTGTGAAAAATACTACGGCCTGGTGTGAAAGGCAGTGGCCCAAAACCGCCGCTATCTTTCCACTAGAATCCAATTTTTGCTCCTCGTTGTTGATTTCCGTTTCGGTTCGATTCTTTGCTCACACTACTCCAGAAAGTGTCACGAAAACCTATCCGATATGTGACGATTCACTTTCAAGACCGCAGCGGCCCAGCATCGCTCCGACGCAAAAATCGTGCCGAAATCATCGTTTTGAATGTGAACAAAGGCCCTATCCGATATGGTTTTCGTGCCGGCACAAGAGCTATCCGGTATAGTGTAGACATAGCCTATAAAAATGGCGGGAATCTCGCGTGACGGTCTTCTTGCTAAGAAAAAAAAAACTGAAATTAATACAGCTGTCAACAAAGTGCAACATTGCTGGAAACCTGTGTAAACAACCTTCTCCGTCAATCTGTCATACCTACGACTCTCTTCTGTTCTCTCGGCGGCGTTTCGCTCAAATTTGCTAAGCAGACTCGTGGTAGAACTGAATTCGCAATATTTTAGACCTTTAGTTCTTTTTAAATTAAATGTTTTCCAAAATTCAAAGACAATCACGTCTCCTGAGGTACGTAAATTTTGGGAAAACTTCAACCAATCACTGTTCACCGTTCCCACGGTAATGCACGTGCATTTGATTCTTTTGATGCTGTCCCAAATTATGTTTCCTGTCGCAATTTCCAAAATGTTCTTTGAAAAAAAGATTGAGGAGAGAAAAAAAACCTTGGAGCTGAAATTACTTTCAATTTTTGTTTCAAAAGTATATAAGAATAAACACCTGATCTATGTGCTCTGACCACCAGGCGTAACGCAATGTGCTTCCCCGTGGGATCGACCCCCGGGCTAACCAGGGGCATTGTAAAATCAGTCAAGCAAACTTGAGGAATTTCCCCCGGGGGTTGGGGAATCTCTCAAGACAAAGCCCATTGGGTGAGGTGCTTTTCAAACTTGTGAATTTCCCCACCCCTAATCTGTGATGTAAAGCAATGTCAAGATTTTCCCCTACCCTCAGGCAAAGAATCACATTCATCTCCTTATTGTCCCCCACATGTCTCCATGGTAGGCCCGGGAGTGGACCCCACTGGAAAGCCAATGACATGTGCATAAACTTTACACTGTCGACGGTTCCAACGACGGGAAAACATGAGGCCTTCAGTATTAAAATAATTACGTTTCATATCGTAAAGGCTACGGGCAGGTGTATTACATGCTTGGATGCTACAATATTTCAAGCTGGTTTGGATTCTTCAGTCATCGCTGGTTCACGCAAGCGACAGAAACTGGGACCCAGTTCGCTGGATGATCTGCACGGAATAGGACCATAGCTTCTTGATAGCTGCCCAAAAGTTGTATTTATACGGCATTCTGGTTTTCCTGATTCCAATCTACCACGAGTCTGTTTAACACTGAAATTTTTGAGCGAACCGCCACCAAGAGAGTCGTTAGTATGACAGGGAGTGTTGATGGAAAACGTTAATTCAGTTTACACAGGATGAACTGAGTTAAAAAAAAAAAAAAAACGACCGCCGGGAGGCCATAGGGTGGGCCATGACTACACCCGCCTTTTGCACATTGTTTCGTACCTAGTCTGCAGCCTTCAGTCCTCATTTTATACTTAGTCCGCGTTTTATACCCAGTCCGCAGTCCAGGTCCGCAGTCCATCTTTTATACTGACCGGTTGAATGACTCGTTGAATGTTGAATGATGCGTTGAATGTTGAATGAATAGTTGAATGTTGAATGATGTGTTAATGTTGAATGAATAGTTGAATGTTGAATGATGCGTTGAATGTTGAATGAATAGTTGAATATTAAATCAATAGTTGAATGTTAAATCAATAGTTGAACGTTGAATGACGTGTTGAATGTTGAATGACTAGTTGAATGTTGAATAAATAGTTGAATGTTGAATGATGTGTTGAAGGTTGAATAAAAGTTGAATATTAAACCAATAGTTGAAAACAAAATACATAACTGAATATAAAATTAGATGAGTTGAATATTGCTACATTTGGCTTGCCATACACTACACTACACTTTGCTATGCTATGCTATGCTATGCTATGCTATGCTATGCTACGCTGTGCTACGCTACGCTACGCTATGCTACGCTAGCTATGCTATGCTATGCTATGCTATGCTACGCTATGCTGTGCTGTGCTATGCTATGCTACGCTACGCTATGCTATGCTACGCTATGCTATGCTATGCTATGCTATGCTATGCTATGCTATGCTATGCTATGCTATGCTATGCTATGCTATGCTACGCTATGCTATGCTGTACTGTACTGTGCTATACTGATTGATCCTGAAGCTTAAAGGGATCACAATTCAGTTAACATTTGCAGCGTTTCTTAATGTGGCAACAGTAAGTACTAGTTCATTGACTTTTTTTCCATACCTGGAACACACGGTTTAGCCCTTCGCAACTGCACAGATCGCTGCCTTGTTCTTTGGCGGTACCCTCACCACAGAGTCTACACTCTCTTTGACCGATCTTATCGTTGAAGGTACCGGGTCTGCAGGGCTTACACTGGCCTGAGAATGAAGCGTTTTGGACGTCATTGTAGGTTCCATTGGGACACGGTCTTGGTAGCAAATCACCGCTCTCACAGTAGTGCCCCACGGGACAAAGGTACGAGTTGGTTTGATTCACTCCAAACGAGGAGTCATTCTGGCCGGGCATGTCTGTGATGGCTCCTAACAACGAAAAAAAAAAAAAAAAACACAATTACAACAATTTGAATAATTCGATTTACTTTCAACGTGTGTGCACAAAGAAGACTGTTTTAAAGACTAGCAAGGACTTAGACACTAAAGGTTCTGAAGACGTAAGCAGGGAATACAAAGACGAAAGGTAATGGCTCAGTGCTGTTTGAATGTTTTTTCTTCCTCTATCAGTTTTCTGAAAAATCAAATTGCAGTCTCTTTGGTGACAAAATTACCAGAAAGGAAGTGGTTTCCAACATGGAGAACCAAGCCAATTTCATTAAGTTTGTCCCTTTGGTCTCCAAGGCTGACAATATTGGTTTATCTCACCTTTGAGAAAATTACCAGATTTCTCCCAGTCGACCTTCTAACAGGTATTCTCAAGGCTACTTTATACGCGAGGAAACCAAAGTGATTTGTCTTAAACTGAAGACAGTTTTGATGCAGAGCTGTAAAATATTCCAATAATGACGCACCCTCTCCACTGAGTTAGCACAAGGACATGTTAACACAAGGGTCGAGTAAACGAGTGGAAGAAGAAGAGAAAAAGAAACATCTGCACACCTTCTAAGCAAATGACTCCTCCTCGGCACACTTTGCAGGATGCACGATTGGGGGCATTACCGAAGGTACCGGGTCTACAGATCTCGCATGTTTCATTAAAGTTCTTCCCCTTGGCATCTTCTTTGTGTCTATAACCTGGGAAAAAGCAGAATTACACAAGAGTGTGAGTTGTACAAGGAGTTGTTACATCGGGCTATTTTTCGTGCAACTTGACTCGCACTTTTCTTGTGACAGAAGTTGGACGAAAAATCGCTTAATGCAACACAGCCTGTAATGCGCATGTCTCGCAATTTTCTCGTCGCCGCAATCGTTGCGAGGAGTAGAAGTAGCTTCTACTTTTTGCAACGCTGCAACGAATTTTTCAAGGCGTGCGTAGGAGATTGTTACACTGGGCACCGTCCCGAAACGACGCAACAAAATTGCGAGAGAAGTTGCACGAACAATGTCCCAGTGTATAGCGCCTTTACGGTTTTTAACATCTGGGAGAAAGATTCACGCCAAGACTGATACTTACCCAAGGGGCAAATGTTTGGATAACAAGCCCCTGCATCTTGATGATATGAATCATTGTAGCACCGATTGGCCGGATCACAGTAATATCCCTCCGGGCATGGAATGGGTGCTGGGGAGCGTTTAGGGCAGTAGTACCCTTCAGGGCATGGTAGCTGAGTTTTGGCCCTATCGCAGAAGTACCCAGCAAGGCAAACGGCAGGCTCAGTCCTTCCAGGAGGGCAAAAAGATCCATTTGGACACTCAAACCCCCAGAAGCTGCTATTGGACAGGGGACAGAAGTGTCCGGCTGGGCACAGATGACAGTCTGAAATGTTGCGGGCGCCAGTGCTATCCCGGAATGTTCCGTTTGGACAGGGTATTGGATTATTGGTAGCATTAGGGCAATACTGACCAACTGGACATGGAGACGTGGTGAAATCAGACATCGCTGAGAAGAAATAAATACGAAATCTCAGACTAAAATCCTTTAGTAAGACTGGCAAGTATTTTTAGTTCTCAACAGCGTGTCTTCTTTCCTTATCATTAGAAGACAAATACATATCACTTTAATTTCATGCCTCATTGACAGGGGGCTTATTAGAGAGGGGGGCTTATTTTAAATCTTGAACACGCCGTTTTCGTCTTATAATAGTTTTTGTGCCAAACTCAAACAACTGCAGTGAAACTTGACTATTAAACAAAGAGCAACAAACAGTTTTAAACCAACTGGGCCGCATGAAGTGGATTTTGTAAGAGGGAATAGGAGGGACCAATTACTAAATCTCATGTCCCAAAAAGGAGGGGGAGGGGGGGGGGGGGGTGAGCAATCGAAATTTTAATCCATACCTTCATACCAGCAGTAATACCCCGCAGGACACGGATGGCAGAAGCTGACGTCTGTTGCGCCAGACACATTATTGAATGTTTGCAGTGGACAGGGCCTTCTCGTATCATTGTAAGGGCAGTAGTAGCCCACAGTACAATCCTCGGGAATAGAGCTCCCGGGACTACAGATCTTGCCGGCAGGACACGTTTGACATTCCGCTTCTGATCGCGCTCCCCTGTAAGGGATGACTAACCCAGGAGCACACTTCTGCAGCCCATGTGTTCCTGCAGGACAGAAGTAACCGACCAGACACGGCTCGCCGATGGTCCGGTTGGAACCGTCTGGTGTGGGCGTGGGACTTCCAATGTAACATAAGTATCCTGCGGAACAATTATCAGCAATGACGCCAAGTTGGCAGTAGTGTCCAACATCGCACGGTTTGCACTGGTCTACGTTGCTGAGCTTGGTGGCGTTATCATCCGTGAATGTCCCATTAGGACAGATGACTGGCGTGTGCGTGCCGTTTGGACAGTAATGATGAGCAGGACACGGCAGTGGGTCAGACGTGTTTGCTGGACAGTAATAACCCTCTGGGCAGACATCGCATGATGCTTCATGTTCTCTTCCCTGGTATGTCCCCGGGTCGCAGCCATATGGATTAGCAGTGCCATTGGGACAGAAATGTCCCTTCGGGCATTGGTAGGCGCTGGGGTATGGAGTACGAATGTCTGCCTCAGCAGGGCAGTAGTAACCTGCAGCACAATGACTCGTGGCACTTAGAAGTCCGGGCTCAAAACAGTATTGACCTCCCGTGCAGGGTAAACAGTCACTACGAGACTTAGCTCCTGGGTAAGGTCGGAGTGTACCCTCTGGGCACATTGTACCATTAGTTGTTCCTTCCTCGCAGTAAAAGCCCGGTGGACAGGGTCCATTGTACGCATTACTTGTATCATTTGGAGCTTCAAATCTGGAGCCTCCTCTGCACAGAAATCCTGCACGACAAGGTCCTGTGGCATTTGCTTGTCCAGGAAGCTCACAATACTGACCAGGAGGACACAACAGACACTCGTTCAAAAACTTTCTATACTCTAGCGGCAGATACGTTCCGCTGGGACAAGGTTCACCGTTTGGTAACTTCGTGCCGCCAGAACAATAATGGCCAGGTGAACAAGGAACTGGTTCTATTACGGATGTGTTAGGACAAGTGTAGCCAGGAGGACACTGGTAACATTCACTCAGGCCCTCTACTGGTGCATATTCACCGCTTGGGCATTCTTTCTCTCGGGCAGTTCCCAGGGGCAGTAGTGTCCTTTGGGGCAACTCTTTCCCTCTATACCGTCTGTTGGACGTGGGGTAGTTGAGCCTGAAATACAGAAATAACATCAGATCATTAACATGAATTGGTGAACTGGGACATATCAACAGGTCCATGTGGTTAAAAGAGCTCGGCCACGATATTTTGGGTCATTATTAGAGACATAAAGAAATGCATTTAAATAATGGGAAACAATGAAATAACAGTTTGACTGGGAAGATAAACACCAAAGAGACAAGAATAAATGCAAATATGGCGAGGATGGTGAAGGATGGAGAAGATCAAAACAGATCACAAATGACCTTTTAGAAAATTGAGGCTAAACGTTTTAAAATCCAAAGACCGTGACGTAGCTCCTTTAAGGTTAGGACTGTTGTAGTCCGCCATTACCACACTAAGGTCTTTGATTCGGAGGGCTGTATCCTTGAAGATGACATATAGGTATGCAGTTTCACTTTTGATGTTGGTTCCAGAGAATAAGGTTTGAAACCGAATCAGGTATCATAGAACTGTTTTGTGGTCCAGTAGTGTTTCTTTCTCGACGCAAAATCCGCCACGCCCCTTTTGCTGTTTCTATGCTAGCGACCTAAGTCTCAGACCCATCCATAGGTACTGGTGCAAACTAAACAAGTTGCTTTTTTTTATGCTCTTGGGTTATTACGAGCTGACTACTGAAGATGGTTCAACTTGCGAGCCAGCAGATATTTTGAAGTCTGCTGCTTACCAGCTATTGACTTAAAACACGGTTCCCGACATAATGGTGTTGATCGATGATGCATTTAATTTTGGAAGGACCAGAAATGTTAATTAGCAATTGGTTCATGTGGCAGCGTGCGTTCATCGAGATGTGAAGCACGCGGAACGTCTGGAGAGCACAAAAAAATGCACAAGAGTTGCTCCAGCTTCTTAAGTGCTCTTCAAACTTACCAAGTGCTTCATATCTCGACGTACGCACGCTGACGCATGAACCAATACACCATTTTGCTAATGATCAGTTCCCGGTGAATTGTGGGTAGATCCAGTCCTTTGTGGGGGCAAACGGTCAAAATTTCAATTTCAAATTAGGTCCTAAAATGGCCGTTTGCCCCCAAAAAGGACTGGATCTACCCACAATTCACCAGGAACTGATAATTAGCAAAATGGTGTACTGTTTTATAACATTTTCAAAGCGGTAGTTTGGCGCGGACGTCATCATCCTAAACAATGGGAATAGGAAGCAAGCTCGCGCAATTGAATTTGATTACACGAATTTACTAGCTGTTTTAAAAGCGTTTTGTGTGATAACCAAAACCACTGCAAGTGTTTCGCTTCCGTTAGTCACAGGCAATGGTAATACTATAATTTACGTACCTAAGATACAAACAAAACCAGGGTCACATTCTCTCTCTCTGACAATGGTAGCATTTGGATCGCAGTAATAGCCAGGACTGCAAGGTTTGCAATCAGACACGTTCTGATTTCCATTTGAGTTTGCGAAGGATCCCCGTGGACAGTGCGTGGGCACATAGCTTCCTTCTGGGCAGTAGTGACCAATTGGGCATTCTGCGTAAGATGGATTGGGTACTTTGGCGCTGCCGTTGCAGTAGAATCCTGGGAGACACAGCCCTTCTGGTTCAAATAAACCCTCTTGCTGGCAATAATATCTACGAGTACAAGGTGATGAGGTAAAGTGAAGGTTAAGCTTAAAACGTTAACGTTTACTCAGAAACATGTACAGTGTTAACAATATTTTGAAGGATATTAGGAAGTGTCTGTAATATTAGATTTGTAAAACTTTTTTGCACTATCTATAACTTTCAGCGTATCTTAGTATTTTTGCCATACCCTTTGCTTACTTTATGTATTATTTTTTTAACTCTAGTCTTCTCCTATCTATTTTATAGTATTTTCTCTCTCCATAATCTTATTTTTGCTCACGGTTTGTTACATGTTTGTGTATGTGTGTTTGTATCTGCTTGTGTACCGACCTAAATTAGTATGATCAGTTTTGCTAAACTGGCTGCGTGCCCTTTTTAACTTTATGGTTATTTCAGGTAGCCAGTCCCCTCTTTTTCTTTTTATTTAAACGATTATATGTCTGTAATGTCACTAAATGGGGGAAATAAAGCAGGTTGTTGTTGTTAATAGGGAGTTTAAGAAACAACGACGCGACGGCAACGAAAACGTCATTTCAAAATATATTTTCTCGTTATTGTAAAACTTTCGCGATTATTCCAATTTGCTCAACTTCTAAAATGTCGGCGAATTGTCCAGGAACTAAATTTCTACGAACGGCGTTAAAGTAAAGAAAAAGAACGAAAAATTTTCATCATGTGCTCACGTTCTTGCCAAAACCTAAAATTTGGTCATTTCACGTTGTTGTTTTGCAGAGGACGGCAAAGAAATGTACCAAACTGTAAAACGCACGTGCAGAGCTATTGTTTTTGCCCATTAAACCTATTGCTTTGTGAAGTTCTCGTTGACGTTCCCGTCCTCGTTTCTTAAATTCCCTAATAGCCTGCGTAGCAAGCGTTCCCGTCCTTGTTTCTTAAATTCCCTAATAGCCTGGGTAGCAAGCGTTCCAGTTCGAACGAAGTTTTCCACATTCTGGCGCGCGAAAATTGGGACAAGAGCAGATACTTCTATTTTTTGCTCTCGCCCCAATTTTCGCGCGGCCAGAATTAAGTAAAATCTGTTCAGGGTACGCAGGCTATGCGAATAATGGGCATTTTAATATGAACAAAACAAAAAATTCTGAATAAGTGTGGGAAGACTAATGTCAGGGGCACTCTGTTCGGTGGAGGGTAGTTCGCCTTAGGCTTTCGGCGTCGACTAAAGAGTGCACGTGGTCTAAAAGATTCGCAATTAGGAAATCAACCTTTTCGGGCAATTAAAATTTCACCTAAGGAATCCGAACAGATCAAATTCTTCCAGCTAACGAAAACATCACTTTAAACAGACTTCAAACACCATAAGGTACTTGAAAATGCCTTTCTACAGCTTTTCGGTTGGTGCCCCTGTAATGTAAAAAAAACCAGTACTTCTCTCAAAGGCTAGGAGATTTTGATAAGTTAGTACTGCTCAAACATACCAAAACTACTCTTTACCAAGCGGAAATTACAAGGGATAATGACTCACGAATAACCACTCAGAGAAAAAGACTGCTTAAGCCGCCATAAATAATTGCTGTTATGTAGTTTTACGACTTTACCGCGTGCTAAATTTTGCCTTACCTGGGTGGACATTCGGTGCACTGATCAGCTCGTTCCAGCATTGTCTTGTTACTCCACGTTCCCGAGGGACACTTGTATTGGGTAGCAAAAGATGTCCCTGCAGGGCAGAAGTGCCCCACTGGGCATTCGTACCCAGTAAGATTACTGATGGCCTGTGCGGTGTTGTCGCAGTAGTATCCTGAGAGGCACTGATCACACTCATATGAATACTGACTGCTTTCGTAAGTGCCATTCGGGCAGCGCTCGGGGACAGCAGATCCTTTGACGCAGTAGTGTCCTACAGTGCAAGGGTACGCATTGGGACTTGACACCGACTGCCCAGGTGGACAGAAGTAGCCTTTGTCGCATGGTCCATCAGGGTAGCTAAGACCACTGCTGTTGCAGAACATACCGGCAATGCAATCTATGCACTCGGTAGCATTCTCATGCCTCTTGCCTGGGAGGTAAGAGCCTGGTGGGCATCCCCGTGGTGCGGGTGATCCCTCTGTGCAATAGTGACCCTCTATGCATTCAACCTGGCGTCTACTGTCAGATCCTAAAGGGCAGTAATACCCTGGATCGCATTTCCCTTTTGGTTGGTGAAGTTCGTAGTCATCACAGTAATACCCAGCAGGACACTTGGTCATATTGTGCGACCCTTGGGCGCAGTAGTGCCTTGGCGTGCAGCGCGTTGCACTGGGTTTTGCTTCGAGATCGCCTCCAGGACAATAAAACCCAGCACTGCAGCTGTTGGTTGGTTTATCATTTCCATACCCAGCACAGTAATGGCCTGGATCGCACGGTAAACAGTCCAGGGAAGAGTTTCCCTGCGGTTTGGGATTGTACGTGCCAGGGCTGCAAGGTTTGTATCTAGGATAGGGTGTCCTTTCAGGGCAGTAATGGCCTGTTGGACATTCGTTGCCAAGATATGTAGTAGAGTTAGCGTAGCAGTAGAATCCTTTTGGACAATCCTTGCAACTAGCCTGGCCCTCCATGTCCTGATAATAACCAGCTGGGCAACCTATACAGAACAGCAACGGTATCGAAATCAACGTATCAAGGTGGCTAGACTGACAAATTACAAAGACCCGAGTCTTAATTACAGTCAAACCGGATGTTCTTTTGACGGCAACCTTGCAAACTTCCGCTGCAACATTGGTAATTTGATTGACAGTTTGAGTTGAGCAAGTTGCAACCTGCACATGCAAGTTGCTCAGTTCATTTCGTACCTCGTGGTTACGACTTGTTGTGATTTTCAAGTGCTGCTGCAGCATTTTGAGGATAGATTGGCGGGTTTCTTCAGTGGGGAGCCACTCAGCAACTACAACGAGCTTATCGGTCGCGTGAAAAAAGCTATTCCAGTTATTGAAAGCGTAAACGACGAAGAAATAATAGATTCATTCAAAGATGTGTCATTGGAAACATTTATAAATATTGATTGAATTGCCTGATTTGTGAGTTGTAAGTACTAGGTTTAGTTACTTTACAGTGTTCTACAAATTCAGCGACGTCGGACGTAGAACTGTTCGTTCCTTCCAACCTGGTTTACCGGGAAAATACGTCCCGTGTTGACTGAAGAATATTGAATACAGTTTGTGGCGATCATCCAAACAACTTCTGCAATTTGTGTCTGTTTTACACCAGACGACCACAAGACAATTATTCGTTCCCTTTTCTCAACCGAAGTAGTACGATTACGATGTATGTGAGCCATAGAAGCCACAAAATTCACAACTTACACATCAAATAAAACTTGAAACTGGCGTCCAAACAGTAGCGGATCGACGGCGCGGTTTGCAACTTGCTACACTCAAACTGTCAGTCAAATTACCAATGTTGCGGCGAAGTATGCAAGGTTGTTATCAAAAGAACATCCGGTTTGAATGTAAGTTTCTGCTTGGGCCAAAAACAATAGTTGCAAAAACAAGCTTCCGTTGCAATATGTGTCTAACAGTTACACTAACAGGCAATTTTTTTGCACGTAGTTACAGGAAACCTTGGATTGTCTGGAGCCAAGTTGTTCAAAGTGTGATCACACTTATCAAAAGCAACGTTTCAAGACTATTTTAAAAAGAACCGTTTGTTTACTTTTTCCCGTTGTGATTGATACCACAGAAAAAGTAAACTTTGGCAGAGAAAATCCGTTTAGGGATTAAAATTTGGTTAACATTAATCTTAACCTTTTGGAAATGAAAGCAGCTTGATGGGACATGAGCCCCTTGTTACTGACCCTTGTCTCTGTAAATAGTAATAGGTTTTATCTATCTCTACATACCTTCAAAGATTGCACTACCAGATTTGCAGAAGTGACCACGAGGACAAACGTTTCCAATGGTGACATGTTCAAAGTGGGCAGGGCACTGTGTCAAGTTTGTCATGTAAGGATTTGGCGAAGCAGCTCCAGAGGAACAGTAATATCCAGCACTACAATTGCCGGATGGCTCAGTGAGGTTCGTTCCACCACAGTATTTGCCCCCAGGGCATGGTTTGCAGTCTTGTTCACGCACCAGGTTTTTCTGGTCACTGTAGGTCCCTGCAGGACATTTCTTCCAGTCTGTCCCTGTGCCATTCGGGCAGTAAAATCCCTGGGGGCAGTCATGCTTGGCCGAGCTTGAGACACCTATAGTGATTTGAAGGCAATATAATGGTTAACCAACAGTAACATTTAATGATTTGGAGGTGGACGTTAGGGACGTTCTACAGACCTTCAAGTATTTCCTCCCTGAACAAACCCACATTACCAAATTGTGTGGTTAAGACAGAAAACACCTTCAGAGCACAAAGGAACAAGCTAGTTAAAAACATTTCACAAACCTGGAATAACAAGTTCTGGTACACAGTAGAAGCTTTGTGGACACTCGATGCACATGGAGGATTGCGCACTCTCAGCGAAAGTCCCAGCGGCACAGTCCCGAGGTTCGGAACTGCCTTGAGGACAATGCTTTCCAGCAGGACAAGGGAACGGGTTGCTTACATTCTGACCCTCGGGGCAGTAAAAACCTGCGTAACACTGAGCCTTAGGAGCGACTAGTCCCCTATCGTCGCAGTAGTAACCTGGTTGGCAGGCAGTACAGTCTCCAGCCTTCTGTAATTTAGTGCCATTTGAGTACGTTCCAGAGGGACATGGAGTGGGGTGGAAGGTACCCAACTCACAGTAATGGCCTTGAGTGCAGGGCAGTTCTTCATCACTTGTTGAGCGAGATGGACAGTAGTATCCAGGCTTGCACGGTCCTGCTGTTGCCGTCAAGCCTGTTTCGTTGCAGAATTCTCCACCAGTGCAATTCAAACACTCGTGTTCAGCGTGGAGACCTTTTGTTGGACTGTACGTACCAGCTGGACATGGAATGGGATCATCCACACCTGCAACACCAGATTGATATCTGAATTTGGTGCACAGTAATTAACAATTATTCTGCGAAATCGAGCGGAATATCAGCTGAAACTTAGTCGACGAGGCCGTATGGCGACTTGGCTAAAATCAGAGGATAATCTGCAAGATTGAGCAGGATAATTGTTTTATTATGCAACACGCACAGGAACGGCAACCGATTATTATTCATAACAAAGCACAATTTCTTGATTTTATTGCAGAAAAAATGGGAAACACCACCATTTTTCTCCCCGACGCACGAAATTACATAAATCGCAGTTTGTCTGTCGAGTGCACACGACATACATCGAGTGCAACATAACCATATTTGGAAAGTGTTACGATATGTTGAATAATAACATTTGATGTTGTGCTGCATAATAGGCAACTTTCGCAACAGCGCCATTTGCTACAACTACCAGAATTCAGTTTGTTTTTACTTTCTTATTTAAATTTTTTTAAGGGAAATAGCTCTAACTAGCATGAGAAGAGCAAACCCTGAAGGGTTTTGGTAGTTGTAGTCAAATGGTGCCATCATGTAAATATCCTATCACACACTTTGGAAAATACTGGGATCATGAGCGCCGCGTGAGGGATTGTGGGATTGTTTGGGGGGGGGGGGACGCGATTGTTTCTTCGCAGTACGCATCCCTCCATATAATCCCACAATCCCAGTCTCTTTCTTTTGACCAACCATAACGCCTTCGCAAAAAAATCAAGCTTTAATCAACACAGTCATGCAGGATTAGCCATCTTGAGGAAAAAAAAAAAGAAGAAAAACAAGGCTGTCCTGAAAGGGACAAGAGATTACTCACCTTCAGTGCAGTAAGATCCAGCTGGGCAAATGTTGGCCTTGTCTCCAAGATTAGGAGTCGTTGTGTTAGCACCTTCACGGCAGAAATATCCAGCACCGCACAGCCTGTTTGGCCTGACAAGACCCCACTCATCACAGACATGGCGTCCAGTGCAAGGCAAGCAGTCTGCCTGCTCTTCCATTCCTGTTCTGTTGTTGAACGTCCCTGGAGGGCATTTGAACTCCTCAGCATACCGCGTTCCACTGGGACAATAATGACCTTCAATGCAGATGTACTGTCCATAGGAGATAACTGGGCCATTGGTATCATTACAGTAGAATCCAGGCGGACAAGTCCTGCATGTTGATTGTGTTGTCTCATTTTGATAAAACCCAGCATCACAAGGGACAGGGTTGGGGCTACCCAAGGGGCATTTGTGTCCGCGAGGACACTCATGTTGGTTGCCATTTGTTGCCCGTCCTGTGCAGTAGTACCCAGGATAACACGGTGCTGTGGGCTCAGGGAGCCCACTTCCACCACAATACCACCCGGGAATGCAGTCTTGACAATCAGTAATGTTTCTGCAAGAACAGAATCAGGCATTTCAATAAAGTTGATGATGATGATGACAACGATGAAGAGGATGGTCATGACAACGATGAAGATGATGATGATGATGGTGATGATGACGATGGTGATGATTATGATAATGATAACGATGATGATGATCCTAATGATGATGATGATGATGGTGATGATGATGATCCTGATGATGATGATGATGATGATGATGATGATGATGATGATCCTGATGATGATGATGGTGATGGTGATGATCCTGATGATGATGATGGTGATGGTGATGATCCTGATGATGATGATGGTGATGGTGATGATCCTGATGATGATGATGATCATGATGATGATGATGATTATGATGATAACGATGATGATGATGATGATAACGATGATGATTCTGATGTTGATGGTGATGATGATGATGATGATGATGGTGATGATGATGATGATTATGATGATAACGATGATGATGATGATCCTGATGACGACGATGATGATGATCCTGATGATGATGATGATGATGGTGATGATGATGATGATGGTGATGATGATGCTGATGATGATGATCATGATGATGATGATGATGATGACGATGATGATGATGATGGTGATCCTGATGATGATGATTATGATGGTGATGATGATGACAGTGATGATGACAATGATGATGATAACGATGATGATGATGGTGATGATAATGATAAAAATAATGGTGATGATGATGACTGATGAAAACGATGCTGATGGTGATGATAAAGATGGTGATGATGACAGCGGTGATGATGATGGTGACAGTGATGTAAGCGATGAAGAAGACGATAACAATGATGATGACGATGATAAAGATGAGGATGATGATGATCATGACAACAGCGATGATGATCATGATAATAATGTTACATTACTGCGAAAGCGTTTTAGTGTTGAAACAAAGATTAGCACATGCTTTTTCTAGATCTCTTGCTATTAGTAAGCCATTGTTCCAATATGAAGACTCAGTAAGTGTTAAAACAAAGGGCAAGTTCTGTTGGGACTATTCCGGAATAAGGAGTACTAGGAATAGGCGGTATTCATGTTCTCTTAGGACCTAAAATGTGTTCAAAACGAACCGAATAACATTCCGTTCATTCTGCTCCCGACAGCACAACAACCAGAATGAGTATAATTCCTGCTACTCGGAATACGCAGAAAATGAACTCTTTTGGAAACGTTTTGGGGGGAAAATGCGCGAGTGAGCATCTTCTACGTAACTCGCGCAATATAAGATATTAAATTATTATTATTATTATTATTATTATTATTATTATTATTTTTATTTATTAAAATCGCGCGGTCCACCAAGCCTGTGACGTTGCATCGAACGTGACATGCTTGACTCAGACTTTTCTGAGCGCTAGTCTTGAGTCCGTTTTCAGAAAGTCTTCCCATGGGAAACATTATCCCGCGTATTCTCTTTGTCAAAACAGTCCAAAATGAACGATTCAGTACTCACAGCGTGTTAGGCAACCATGATCTTCGAGTCATACCTGTTTCCAGTACTGTTTAAGTACGTTCCGTTTGGGCAGTTTTGCGGGGCGCCACTTCCTCGTGGGCAGTAGGTCCCATTTGGACAAACATCTCCAGTGACTCCATCTGTTGGTCTCGCCTGACTGGCATTAGATTTACAGAAATAACCAGCCTCACAATCGAACTCAGGTGCTGACAGTTCCTCTCGTGGACAGTACTTCCCTGGGTCACAATCTCTCGGCAGCGCTGATCCGTTAGGACAGTACTGAGACACTGGACAACGAGCTAAGTGAAGAGAACGAACAACACAAAACAAGTAAGTTTATCTTGATGCCTTGATTTAACAAAAGACGCTGCTGTCTATTGGATAGATAGGTAGCTTCGAAAACACGACGACAACGGTGATGAGAACACCATAACGCTAAAAGATTAATGAGCAAAAACAATGGCTCTGCACTCGCCTTTTCCATTTTGGTACACATAATCACTTTACTTTAGTCTCAAATCTTTCTAGCCGAGCACAGAAGCTCTACTAATTGGGAGACTAAACCAAGTCAGCGCTAAATCAAATCAAATCAAATCAAATCAAATCAAATCAAATGTTGGTTTTGAGGAGAGGGGAAAACCGGAGTACCTGGAGAAAAACCTCTCGGAGCAGAGTAGAGAACCAACAAACTCCACCCACTTATGACGCTGAGTTCGGGAATCGGACCCAGGCCACATTGGTGGAAGGCGAGCGCTCTCAACCCTGCGCCAACCCTGCTCCTCCCAAAAGTTAAATTTCTTTTTCATTTTTATTGCGGTACCCCGCAAAACAACAACGTGAAATGACCAAATTCAAGATTTTATGCAGAAAGTAAGCGCAAGAAATTTAAATTTCCTTTCTTTTTTTTTACTTCAACGAGGCCTCTGTAACAGTGAACTAACTACAAAATGGAAGTTGACTGCAAGGGACGAGGCAACTCGAAATGCTAATGCCATTACCTCCATCTGGTGTTGGTTTCGTGGATCCACTCACGCAGTACCAGCCACCATAGCAGTCTGCAGTAGGTGCGTTCAATCCAGAGCCTTCGCAGTACTTCCCAGCAGTGCACAAAACACAATTAGATTCCTGTGCCTGTCCGGTAAGACTGTTAAACGTGCCTTCACTGCAGGGAATTGGGACACTGGTATTGACTGGACAGTAACTTCCAGATGGACAGATGGTGTCGTTATAAGTGGAGAACCTGGCCTCACAGTAGTATCCCGCGGGACAGAGTTTGCAGCTGGTCTGAACTTCTTTGTCCTGGAAACTTCCCGCAGGACATGGCTCTGGAAGGGTGGATCCTTTACGGCAGAAATGACCTGTCGGACACTTACCACCAAACCCTAGAGGAATAAGGACACGATTTACATGACTGTGAAGATCACTTCCGCTCAAGTTGGTAAGGTCAGCACACAGTGCCATCAGGGTGCAACAAAAACTTCACGATTCACTTGTCCTTCGGAAAACCATCAGGAAGAACTTGGTTGTCCAAAGCCCAAAAGTGCTTGTCCAAAATGTTTTAAACAATAACAAAGAAGATATCTCAGTTTCATCCTTCTTAGAATAATATTAGAGATGCTTTCGTTCTTTTGTTTTGGAATAAAATTAAACAAAGTGCTCAGATGAGGTTCAGCCACTCTCTGGTTTACTAAGAGAAACAAAGCATGGCTTCAAAGTGTTGAAATTTGTTGGACTCTTTAGGCTTCTTTTGTAAAGTAAAAACCTTCATTTTTTCATGAATGGATAAATTTATATCTTGGCAAAGTTTTGTGTCAATTTTCATTACTTTGTTTTATCATTTGTGGGCAAAGAGAAATGTGCTTGTCCCTCGGGCAAGTCATGTCAAAGATTTACTTGTCCAAATCAAATTTCTACTTGTCCCGGACAATCGGACAGAGGTTTTGTCCCACCCTGGCAATAAACAGTCCTTCTCGGGATTACACTCACACAAATGGTCATCCTTTACAAAGTTAACATACGAAACAGAAAAAAAAAGCATTTTAACCAGAGACAAACGTAGCATCCTTCGCAGCCGTTGTTTGTGTCGGTCCTATTCCCCCTCCCCCACCAACGTCTGCTGAACCGAGCTGGACATTCCATTCCAGAAACTGACCAATCACATCGCGGCTTTTAAATTTCGGTGGCTAAGTTCCCGTGGCCTCTTCGCGGCCGTTGTTTGTGTCCGTTCTATTCTCCCTCCTGATTGGATACTCAGACACAATGGGAAGGGAATGTTCGGGGAGGGAGAATAGGACCGACACAAACCACGGCTGCAAAGGAGGCTAGAGACAACCGCTAAATCTTGTGAATCTTAGCCAAAATTATGACGAACAATTTGCTTTTGGCAGACATATCTGTCGGGTGTAGAGATGATGCTCCCACAAATTTTTACCGATCATAAACTCACCGGTATGCAGCCCCAGAATAGAGCAGTTACCAAGCAAAGATGTCCCATTCTCCGAGTTGATCGGATCCGGCTTGTCGACTCCCGACTCACAATAATAGCCGCCATAACAGTCACCAGTGGGTTCGGTAGCATGGAGCTCTCCACAGTATTTCCCACCTGGGCAGTCCTCACACTGTGTCACCAAGCTAAGACGCGTTCTGTTACTGAACGTCCCCAGGGGACACGGTTTCCAGTCCAGCCCAGTTCTTGATGGACAGTAGTACCCCTGGGGCAGGCATGGAAGCCTGACTTGGGATCCCCTGCAGTGACGTTTTCTGGGACACAGTAATACCCTGCGGGGCAGTCCTGGCAGGTTGACTGCCCTGTGGCGTTAGTGAATGATTTGGCAGGGCAGTCTTTTGGAGTGGCGCTTCCTGTAAAATAAAATGCGTGTTTGTATATATCTTCGTTTACAGGCACCTTGTAAATGCATAGAAATTCTGTGTTCATGGTAGTGACTATGATCATACGCAAACAAGAAAGGAACCTATGTAAGCAATGATGCTAATCTCGGACACCACTAAGCCAACACTCAATCATAACATAGCTGGTAATTTCGTGTAATCAAATTCAATTGCGCGAGTGTGCTTCATATTCCCATTGTGCACGCTGATGACGTCCGCGGTTAAACTACCGCGTTGAAAATGTTTTAAAACAATTGGTTCATGCGTCAGCTCCATTCATGGAAATATGAAACACTTGGGAAGTTTGGAGGGCACTCAAGAAGCGTCCGAATCTTTCGTGCTCTCCAAACTTTTCGCGTGTTTCATTTCTCGACAAACGTATACTGTCGCATGAATCAATTGTTAAATAATATTCTTGTAGTTCTCTTAGGGCTCTATTGATAGTAGATAAGCTTGGTATAAGCTGTCTGACAGGGCCACCCTGAATTTAATGAATTAAACCCTCACCAATAATGCTGGACTACACTCTAATTAGTAATCTGTTTTGTCATCATCATTATTGTATTTAGTTCAGTTTTAAGATATCCATATTGTACCTTTCTGATACAGGATGTTCCCGGTGGAACAACAAAATTTAAGACCTCTGAGAAGCTTATTTCATCTACAACCATTGAAGAGTAAAATAATGTGGAATTAAACACCTGTCTGTTGAAGCCCTTGCAAATTAAAGAAACTGCTTAAAATACAAGCCAGATGACAACTTTTTGTTGACAGACATCAGAGCTGTCAAACTGACATTTGCTAACATGAAAAGAATTAGCGATCTGCACATCATAACATTCTCCCTGCAAGTTTTCCAACAAATGGCTGAAGAGAATCAAGGAAAACAGATACAGTACGTGCGAATCTCCCCAGAACTCACCAGTGGGACAGTGAAGACCAATAGGACACGGCACTGCATTATCAACTCTGGATCCAGTAGGACAGTAAAACCCAGCTCTGCACTTTCCTGTGGGGTATGTCCTTCCAGGTTCAAAGCAGTATGACCCTGCTGTACAGTTGGTACACTGGTCTGCTTTCCACAGGCCAGTTGCATTAGAGAAAGTGCCAGCAGGACAGTGTTGGGGCGTGTGAGTGCCCGTTGGACAGTATTTGCCAGCTGGGCAGACTTCCTGCTCCTCACTGATGGAACCTTGGACACAGAAATAACCTTGCTGGCACTGTCCAGTCTCATTTGTCCATCCCGGGAACTGACAGTAATACCCTTCTGTGCAAGGAGTGCACTGGCTAGAATTATGTAAACCTAAAAAAGCAAAAGAAATGACCATATTGCGACAATCTGTTAACATTTCAGTTGCAGAGTTAAAGCCCTACTCATAAAAAAAATTTTTCCTTTAATTTATGATGAACCCCAAAGTATAGTTAATCAAATGAATGCTGTTGGGCTGTAATTCCCAGCGGTACACGAAGAATAAAACTATAAAAAGAAGCTCTTAATTAGCTTTTGAGTGAAAACATGCAATCATTTCTATCCACAAACATTTCTCCACGGTTGCATTTAAGTTGCTCTTTACTCTGCAGATGAAATCTGCAAGTGAGATTATTAAAAGAAAAGCTACTGGGCAGAACTTTCCGTCTTGGATGACATTTTTCTTCTCATAACTCTGATATTATTTATCACATTTCTGAGTTGAAGACCACATCCCTGAAGTAACAATTCCTGCAAACAGCTTCCATAAAATTATGTATTTCACTGGTGTTTACATAATAAATAGACAAATCACATTGCCGTGTGGAGATAAGAAATTTCTCTTCTTGTGTTGAAAACTATTTCACTCGTTCACTGCTTTTACTCGGCTATTTTTCAACACTTGAAGAGAAATTTTGTATCTCCGCGTGGCCACGTACGGCTAACGATCCACTTTTTTGGAATTTAAAGAAACTCAGTCACAATATTTTGGGGCATTATTAGAGACATAAAAATGCATTTACACAATGTAAATAATGGCAAACAATGAAATAACAATTTGTGAGGGAAGAGAAGCACCAAAGGGACAAGAATAAATGCAGATATGGTGAGCATGGTGAAGGATGGAGAAGATTGAAACGGATTACAAATGACCTTTTTGAAAAAATGAGGCTAAACGTTCCAAAATACAAACAGAGAATGTGACATAGCTCCTTTAAGGTGTACTGGAGCCCATTTCTCGAAAGTCCCGGTAACTTAACGGGCCCGAAAGCATATTTTGCAATCAAAATCTCAAGAAAAGTAGGGCGTGTTCTGGTCTCTAATGAGGTCCATTTTATTTCTTTATCCGATAATTTACTTTATAATGTACAAAACCTTTGAAACCCCCATCTGGAATGGAAAACAAAACAGCTTAACGGTCCTGGTACTGAGAACTTCCATAAACGGGCCCCAGATTCCTAAGAGATCACACATGAACATGCTTCCTCTTACCCAATGCATTACTGAATGTCCCCCTTGGACAGAGTTCTGGTTCATCAGTGCCTTCTGGACAGAATCGTCCTGGTGGACACTCATTTGCATCAAGTCCTTGGTTAGGTGTGGCAGACGTTGCACCTGAGAAAAACACATTAAGGATTCCATTAAGAATAGAGGCTTTTAAACTTGTTGAAAACGTGTAGTTGCTTGGTGTTGTCAGTGAAAATTGTCCGCTCTGACCGGCACTGATGAGGAACAGAAATGATGAGCAGACATTGTGTTCTTGTGTATAACTAAACTAATGAACGACACTAAATAAGAGCTGTACTCAAACTGATAAAATTATCACATCATGTAAACTATATAGCAGACATAAGAGACCAATTATAACACATCCTTTATATGTAATAGATAAAATTTGAGCGAAAAACCTTTATAGGCATTTAAAATGGCTAGCTGTTAAGTGATGCGATAATCAATTATGGAAGATGCACAATCGATTGTCACAGAAAAATGAAAACGAATTGGTCACAATTAACAATTATTCACCAAAGTGGAGGTGTATAGTGGTGGATACCGGCTGCTCAAAGGTGAATAGTACTTGCTAATCTCCTCCTAGTTAACCAGTCAGAGTGTGCGAAAAGCACTATTCCCTTGTGTGGTATATACTAAATCAAAATAGGCATTTAAAATGGCTAGCTGTTAAGTGATGCGATAATCGATTATGGAAGATGCACAATCAATTGTCACAGAAAAATGAAAACGAATTGGTCACAATTAACAATTATTCACCAAAGTGGAGGTGTATAGTGGTGGATACCGGCTGCTCAAAGGTGAATAGTACTTGCTAATCTCCTCCTAGTTAACCAGTCAGAGTTTGCGAAAAGCACTATTCCCTTGTGTGGTATATACTAAATCAAAATATTAACACTTGTGTGTTGCCTTTTTAATGACCTTTCACAACAGCTTCTATAATTCATTGAATGCCCCTATTCTTTCTACGTTTTGTGTTTTTTTGTCACGTTCCAAAACACATCGCAGCACGGCCGCACCCAATTGTGAATATTACTAAAGACAATTCGGACATGACCAAGGCGATTTGCAGGATATGTCGAAAGGAATAAGTCAACAAGTGCTTTGAATTGTACATAGGTGAAATTAATGGATTTTCTAATCAGTAGATTTTTCCGATAATCAAACATCAATCAGTTTGGTCTATCATTCTGATGATTGACTATGAAATCTCAGCTGATTCCCAAGACTAATAAAAATATCACTCAATTACCTGTCTTACAAAAGTACCCAGCACTGCACAGAGTGCGTGGATGAGTCAAGCCTGGTTCACCACAATAAAATCGTGGAAGGCATGCTGTGCATTCGCTCTGGCTTGCACGGCCCGTCAAGTTGTTGAATGTACCGATTTGACATGGGAATTCCTCTGCATAACGAGTTCTGTTGGGACAGTAGTACCCCTCTGGACACACATATAAATTGTAATCCTCTATTCCACCGAATGTAGCATTACAGTAGTACCGCTCAGGGCACTCCTTACAGGTGTCCTGTTTAAGTTCATCTTGATAGTATCCAGATTCGCACTTTCTAGGACTGCCTATGCCCATAGGACACCTACTTCCACGTGGGCAGACATATGATGACGGTGTGCCTACCGACTGTCCAGCTGGACAGTAGTATCCAGCCGAACACTGCCCGTCGGGTGCAGCCAGACCAGAGGAATTGCAGAAGGAGCCATCAGTGCACAGCACACAAGCATTAGAGTTAGTTGCTTCGTCACCTCCATAATACGTTCCTGGGCTACAGGGTATAGGGTCCGTGGAGCCTTCAGGGCAGTAACGTCCAGATGGACATTTACCACCAGTGCTGTCGGAAGGTGTAGATGAGCTTGCCTTTAGTTTGCAGAAGTAACCTGCACTACAGTTTCCTTTGGGTTCACTAAGCCCTGCAACGTCGCAGAACTTGCCTCCATCACATTCCCTTGGATATGCAGATCCTTCTGGACAGTAATACCCAGGTTGGCATTTACCACCATGTGTTGTGGTCATGTTTGATGTTGCACTTCCATTGCACCACCATCCTGCACTACAAAGTCCTGTTGGCCAGGAATTCCCATAGCCTTCGCAATAGCTACCCTTTGGGCATGGCACACAAGATGAAATACTCTCTTGTCCAGTCAAGTTATTAAATGTACCCGGCTGACATGGGAACTGGCGTGGTTGGGTTGTATTGATTGGACAGTAATGACCACTAGGACAGGTGTTATTGATAAAAGTGACTGTCCGTCCCAGACAGTAGTAGCCAGATGGGCAGGGCTTGCATTCTTTCTGTCCGCGCTCATCATTGTATGTTCCTGCGTTGCAGTCTGTGGGTACATTGGAGCCCTCAACACAGAATGTTCCTGGAGGACAAATGTCACCAATACCAGTATACTGACCAAGGAAGGTGGGATTGGGACAAGAACTGTTGGTCACATTGTAGCCATCGATGTAAGGTTTTCTAACCGAGATGCCTGCAATGGATGGACAGATAATGCCCATTAGAAAAACAGCATAATCCTTAAAACAAGAGTGAACTCTTATTTGGGAAGGGGAATATAGATATAGACCTCTTCTTCTTCTTAACTGTGCTTTTTTTTGCCTGCAGTGTTGAATACAACTATTTGTGGAAAGGTAGTGCTGTCATTAAAGTGCACAGAAATCGAAATTTCAAAGCCAGTTTTTTTCAAAGATGAAAATAGGTGTTTCAAGAAATATTTTGAAGGGAACATAAATTACTAAAAGTAGCAGGAACAAATTTTGAAATGCAGCGAGAGTTGGGCCTTTCTACCTAAAATTCTAGACAAGATCTTGGGATCTGGTGAATAGTCAAGATGTCATTCAAGTGTACTCAGTCGAATGCATCACTCTGGTTTTGTGATTGAAAGCTGCGCAAACCTTTCTAGGTTTACGCTTTTTCGCCTCCTGCACTATGTTTCACGCCTGAACATATACATACAGACATACATTACTTTATTTACCCTCGGATTGTAGAGTAGCTTGTGCAGCTAATATCTCCGAGCATTTAACCATCAGATGAGAGATAGACCACCACACCGGGAACTATGTCCCCTACTCTTTTCGAACAGTGTGTGGGTTCTTTTACGTCCCACAGAATCAATTATGAAGAGTTGTGAGATGGGGCCTACAGTTTATCGTCCTTATCCGAGAAGACTAGAAAGTCTAACCATTTGTGTGTGACATAAACAGAGTGACATACACACGAATGACGTCACAGGGACCTTTTGACCGCACGCAAAATGTCTCAATTTCAGGCCACAGTGGGAATTTTGGAACCTCTATAAATAGCGAACCTCTTCACGAAAAGGAAGGAAAGGACTGAAAATGAAATATGGGGAATATATTGCTATGTAAAAAAAGTAAAAAAATATTGGTAGTTTATTTTCGATTTATGTGCACTTTAAGTTTTGAAGCAGGCGTAACATGAAATTTATCACCCATGGCATCTGATCTTGCTTTGTGAACATTGTGTATTTATGAGGCAACCATCACCCGTAACATCAACTGAGCTTAGCAGTTACAGGTGCTAAGGGTTACAGCCCCCAACGACAGGCCTATGGAAGGGAGGGTCATTTTCTGTAATTCAGAGGACAAACTGTCCTTTCAATGAAAGTGCAGCAAGGAGTTGCACGTGGTTATGTTGCAGAATATATTCAATAAAGTCACATAAACTGAATAAAAATCAGTTTTTTAAATCTTACTGGTTCATGAATGACAAACAAAACAGGAAATGCAATTCTGCATCCTTTTAAAACATACAATACAAAAACATATACACAATACAATAATAATATTAACCTGTTGTGTGTTGTACAAAAACAATGAATGGCTATGTTTTGGTTCAATTTTATCCTTGGTTCAATCTTTTTCTCTCTTTGTTTTAAACTAATTATCATACATAAAACTCATTAACAATTCATGAAGGGAAAACAAAAGAAATAAATGTTTAATGTGTCTTTATATCTGATAAAGATAAGACTTAAGTTTGCGTCCAGTTATCTAGGCCAAAATAACCCAAAATCTCAATTTAGTGTAAGAAAGGATAGATGTACAGTAAAGATTTTTTAGACATTCAATGAATTTGCAATTCATGTTTTATCAAGTCCTAAAACACTCGGCTGCTCCTTGTGTTTAGAACTTGATAAAAAACTCCTGCTCATTTATTAAACATTACTTAACATACATTACCACACCCAAAAACAAAGGGGAAAAAAGATGAACCCAAGGAGAGAGTTGAACCACAACATATAATACACCTAAAATATTACTATGAGTAACAAACTTACAGCAATGAGAAACCCTTCACTCACCTATTCTGCAGTAATAGCCAGCTGCACAGAAATCAGTAGGTGATGTGAGGTTCCTTCCGTCACAGAATTTACCAGCATCGCAATCTTTGCACTGCTTCTCACTATGCAAGCCAAGTCTGTCACTGTATGTGCCAGCTGGGCATGACTGCCAACCAAGACCTGTTCCCTTAGGACAATAGTATCCTCTTGGACAGATGCGGTATCCCATAGATTCATTTCGTGAAAGTTCCAGAGGGAAGCAGTAGAAGCCTGCAGGGCAGTCGTCACATCTGTCTCTACCTGATGAGTTTGTAAACGATCCTGCTGGGCAGGGCTGGGGAAAGGGGCTTCCCAAGGGGCAGTGGAATCCAATGCGGCATGCATAGGGGTCTCTTGTAGATGAGCCAGTTGGACAATAGGAGCCATTTTTGCAAGGCCCAGAGACATCTGCAAGTCCTGGAGTGGCGCAGTAAAAACCTGCAAAGAAAAAAACATTTTAAATCAAACCATCCAGCTTTTGTGACAGAACAGACTCAGCTATGTTGGTGGGGAGGGAGAATAGGACCGACAGAAACAAACAGCTGCAGAGGAGGCTAGATGAACCATGCCTCTAGCCTCAAAGGGCTTCTACGCCTTTCAGTTGAAGGGCTGTGACATACAAGTAACCTACCTATGTCGAATTTTAACTTGTTTTTTTTTATTTTGCTCAGATTTGTCCAAATTTCTGCATGTGAACTGCAACTCAATTGAAAAACATTGTCTGGTATTTTTTCACCAATTTTTTTTTTGAATTTTTGAGATACAACCTATGTAAAAAATGCGTTTTTCATTGCATACACAAACAAACCAACCTTCCACAAGAGTGGTTTGCAAATTGAATTACATCTTCTTTCAATCGAATCGCAGTTCACATGCAAAAATTCAGACAAATCCAAGCAAAATAGAAAAACAACCTAAAATTCAACATAGGTTGGTTATGCTCTCAGCCCTTCAATTACAAACTGACAAGCTAGATCTTTGCCCTCCTCTCTAGATTAACAAATTCGCTAATATTTTAGCCTACCTGCTGTACAGCTGATGCAGTCATTTATGCTTGTTCTGGTGTAGTTAGGCTGGAAGGTTCCAGCAAGACACAATTTGGGTTCTTTGTTGTTCCCTTCACAGTATGTTCCAGGGTAACAAGCAACCTCCCTTTGGCTTGATGAACCAGATGGACAGTAATATCCAGGATCACATGGTCCAATAGGAGCATCTCGCCCTGGTTGAGAACAGTGATATCCAGCCGTGCAGTTCCAGCATTCACTGACGTCCTTGTATCCTGGAAAACAAATGCAGGAAATTGTTGCAAGAAGCTTGGAAAATAGAATGCAATCTGTGGGAAGTTGCAGTTCAAATATTATAAGCACATAAACATTTTTAGTACAAATCTACTAGTGTTCTATCACGAATGCCATTCTCTGATTGGCTATGCTACTCGCTATCTATTTAACAAATAGATTCCATGTTGCTGTGCATCTGTTCAGTAATAGATCACAGATGACGTCAAAATGTGGTAAAAACAAAGAAGTGGCACACAAGCCACAGGCAAGTGTGTCACTGATGTTTTTACCCCATTTTGATGTCTTCTGTGATCTATTACTGAACAGATGCACAGCAACATGGAATCTATTTGTTTTATATAATAAAGAAACAAAATGCAAGAGAAAAACTTGTTTATTTTCACATTTCCTGAAAAATAGTTGCAGTGATGACGTAATCTGTGCATCTGTCCTCTAATAGATCATAGGCTAAGAACCAATCACAATGCACGAACTATTCACCTTATTATATAATCTGTGATAGACAGTGAGTAGTGGTTGTCAACAAAATGGTTGCTGCTTCTTAGCATTTTTGGAGTGTATGTGAGAAGGATTTAGATCATTTACTTGTTTAGTTTTGAATGACTAGTAGATTTATACTAAAAACAATTAGATTATTCGCTCTTGATTTCTATATGTTATAGCTGATTCGGGCTGCACCCTCATCAGCTATCCAGTGATAGAAATCTCAAGCTCATAATCTAATTGTTAAATAGAAATATGATGACTTGTATGCTGTGTGTGTTCTGGTGACTTGGATGTTTTGGTGTGAAATAGAAACTACACACAGGTACTCATCTTTAGTTTGCTTTTGTTTGTTTTTTCTTTCTTTCTTTTTGACACACTAAGAAAACACGAGCACTACATGCTGTGCAATGACTTCCAGAATGCCAGTTGTGGGGGTAAAAAAACTTAACCAATCAGACATGAGATTAAATTGGAGCTATTATTTTTGTGTTGTGTTTTGTGTTTTGTTGTGGTCTCATCACAGTTGAAGATGGTTTTGGATCAATAATCATCCTAGAAATAATTCTCCGTTTTCACCATACAGTGATATAGGACATACATACCTGTGTCATTTCCAAACGTGCCCAAAGGACAGTTGAAAGGTTCACCAGTTCCACTTGGACAGTAATGTCCCACAGGACAGATGTTGGCATCTATTCCTTGGTTAGGGGCAGCAGAAGTTGCGTTACGCCGGCAAAAGTAGCCAGCAGTACATGTAGCATTGGGAAGCGACATCCCTGAAAACAATGAAAAAGATCTGAGTTTATTCAAAAGCAAATTTCAGTTGTTTTGTGGCATTCATAACATTTTATTTTATTTTATTTACTTTACTATAATAACAAATAAAAGTACAAAGAAAACAAACAAGATCCAGACCAAAAAATGTAACATGAGCAGAGTGACTGCAGTAGCTTTCACGGACTACTGCAGATCTGAATACTTAAAACATATCAAATCTAAGATGGTCAAGTTGTTTAAATTAAAAAGCTAAAATCAAAAACAGCATGAGATAGCAGACTGAAGGCTGCCGGTGGCATTACATTTGACACTGATAGACCTTACACATCAGCTTTGACAGAATGAGCTACCAGCCGGCAAATTTGCCACCTACAGTCAATTATTTGCCCCTTACTTTGCACTTGGACATCATTGGCAGTTCTCTAGCAGGCAAGGTTTGCTGGCAGTTGGCGCTTACTACTCCAGCTTAAGGCTGCACACTACTACAAAACACTTTGACAGGGCTGCAGGTACTTTGAATGCTCGCAGCAATTTTTCCCAAGGGTTTCAAAAGAAAACTCAGTACATTTGCACTATAACAGCCAACATACCTTCAACAGGGCAGTAAAATCCTGGAGAGCAGGTGACACAATCCTCTATCCTCGTGCGCTGTGTCCTGTTGTTGTATGTCCCGGGTGGGCAAGGGAACTGGTAAGGGAGTGAAGTTCCATTGGGGCAGTAGTAACCCAGAGGACAGGGGCGTGACTCATATTCAGAATTATTTCCTGGGCAATAGTAGCCCTCCAAACATATCAAACCCTCACTGAGCTTTGGTACAGGACAGTATCGCCCAGCAGGGCACAACAACGGTGCCTTGGATCCTTTAGGGCAATAATGCCCAATGGGACAAATGCCTCCGTAGCCAGTTTCTCTACCATCGTAATGTGGGCATGTGTCATTACTACCTGACACATTATAAGCTGTAATGTTATCACCAATGGGATCAGGTCTGTCCACGCCATAAGCACACCAATGGCCTGCTGCACATTCACCGGTGTAGTTTGTAGCATGTTCGTATGCACAGTACTTTCCTGGGTCACACGACTTGCACTGTGACACAGACTCCAGTGTTGTCTGAGCACCATATGTTCCCTTGGGACATGGTTTCAAGTCGATGCCAGTGCCATAAGGGCAGTAATAACCTTTGGTACAATTCTGTGGAACACCAGCTATCTTGCAGAAGAATCCTGCAGGACACAGAGAGCATTCCTTTGCATGGGTAGTTTTTGCGAAGCTGTTGTTTTGACATGGGATGGGTTCGGATGTCCCTCCTGGACAGAAATGCCCTATTGTGCAGAAATATTCCCGTGGATCTTTACGTTTGTTACCTCCAGGGCAGTAGTATCTACGAAAGCGAACAAGTTGATCGTTACATCTAATATACATAATTTAAAAGAATATACATAATTTAAAAGAATTAATTAATTATTAAATAATTAATAATTCATGAAGGAAATACAAAAGAAATTAATTTTTAATGAGTGTCTTTATATCTCATAAAGACATGGCTAAATTTTACATCTGATTTTCTAAGCCAACATAACCCAAAATCTACATTTTAGTGTAGGAATGGATAGATGCACAGTGTAAAGCTTTTTAAGCCGTTCAATAAATTCGCAATTCTTGGTTTTCAGTCACATGAACGTCACGCAAGTAAAAAAATGAAATCGTCAACCATTCAATAGATAAAGTCAAGAAATTGAGATATTGTAGAAGAGTAATAAATAAACAATATGTCCAAGCTTCAGGGCTGTGCAATGTCCCGTACTTGAGTTATTCATCAAAATATACCACTCAAAATTATAAGGTTTGATATGGAAACACCATGACGGAGCCCATCTTGATGAGCTCCAACATGGCGGCCGGAAACGAGTGAAAACCATCTGGAACTTACTTTGGCTATCTCAAAGGCTATCTTCGCTCTGTTGAGCCTGCAAAATTTCACATAGACGGTTCTCGTGTCATATTGGCTTTTAAAACCTCAAAAACACATGGTGAATCGTTGTTTTCATGTGTGTGATATGCTTGTGGGCAGACATCTGTTATGTCACACACTGTGAAAACTATCAAATTCAAACTGCTCTATTTTAAAAACAAAGCACGCTACCGAGCTGAAAAAATGAAAGCAGATACATTTCTAATGTCTCTTACGTGATGAAGATAAAAATGCCAAAGTCTGTTTACTTTTGAGTTTTAGTTTTTGATGACGTCATGTGAAAACCAAGAATTTGTGTTTTATCAAGCCCTAAAACACTCGGCTGTGCCTTGTTACATAACTTTATTATTGAGTATTCCTGGGCAGGTTTTGCACTACTTTCTTACAATTCTAAATTTTAAAAGTGTAAAAGTCTAAAATCGATAACTACTAAAATATAATATAAAAACACTCCTGCTCATTTATTAAACATTACATTAATATATAATTATAATATACATCCACAATTTTTAAAAAGTTACAAAAATTGGTGTGAAAAACACTCAGCTTATAGGTTAATAATTAATGGTATAATACCTTTCTGCACAGAGACCAGTTTCAGCTGTAAGTCCAACACCTTGACAGTAATATCTAGGGGTGCATTGAAAGCAATCACTGATCAACTTCCCTTTGGTGATGTTCCTAAATGTTCCATTGTGACACAGTTGCGGCTCAAATGTTCCCGTTGGGCAGTATCTTCCAGCAGGACACTCAATCTGGTCTTCTCTTGAAGACCCCATTGGACAATAGTACCCCTCCCTACAGGGTCCTGTTGGCTTCACCAGGTTGTAGCCTCCACAATAGTACCCAGCTGTGCAGTTCTGACATTGTTCAACTGAGAAAAGTTTGATCTTGTCACTGAAGGTTCCTGGCGGGCACTTCCTTGGTTCTGCCGTCTTGACAGGGCAGTAGAATCCCACAGGACAGGGCCCAGCGTCGGTATAGTTGAATGTTCCAGGCGGACAAAACAATGTTGTATTATCAGTTGCATTAACTGTTGCGTTGTATTCTGGTGTTGCCACGGTTGACCCACTTCGGCAGAAATACCCTACAAATGACCATTGCTACATTATGAATAAAATATGATAAAAAGATTGTGTTTTATATTCTAGGATTTAGGAGGTCCATCTTGTATAAGCCTTGTGGTTTCTTATGGCCCTCCTTGCCGCTTCTATTAATTTATGAATGTATTTATTATTTCGTGATGTGTAACTAATTGTGGCTGAATAATAAACTGAAACTGAAACTGATGAAAGTGCAACATTCTTTTCACTCTACAAAACTGACATGATTTTGTAATTTAATCGTCACTCTTTCAGAGATCAATTGGTTCAAAGAATTTTGCCTGAACATGTGACACATTTCAAGGCTGTGCTCTAAGAAAAATGTTTGGGAGCCCACAACTTTTAACCTTTGAAATCCAGGGTGCCCAGCATTTAAATTCTGTGTAAAACTAAGATTTCCTTGTCACCCAAAGGAAAAAGTAAGGTGCCAGGGAACACAGGGCGCTGCTAGAGCACAGCACTGCATTTACACAACCAGTTGTTTCAACATAACTTAATTCACACCTCCCTTAAACAGCACTTAGCACTCAGCACTCACTCAGAAAAAGGTCATTAGAAGCTCTGAAGATTAGGGGGGGGGGGGGGGGGAATGGTCAAGAGGAAACTTCTGAAGGGAGGGGAGGGAGGGGTCCAACCCAAAACTCTTCCTTGGGAGAAGCATGGATATGTTTTGGAAAAGCACAATGTCAAAACAGAGGTGATTTGGAGGAAACTGGACTCCACAGCCAACTTAATATCACTATTGTTCCCTGAGCCCTTTACATTATCACTTCCTAACCTTGAGCACACTGCTTGGTGAAAGTTGTCTGCCCCAGTTCATCACAGAAGTAGCCACCTGGACAAGGACTACACTCCGTAACACGAGACAGAGCAGAAACATTGCTGAATGTCCCCAGGGGACATGGGAACTCATATGCTTGTGTGGTTCCATTTGGGCAATAGTAGCCAGGCGGGCAGGTGCTGTTTTGGTACAGAACAACAGGGGCATAGCGATTGTCACAGTAGAATTTCTCTGGACACACCTAAAGAGTTTCAGTTAGTACATAAAATTCAGTTCACTAACATGTCTGCTATGTCCTTTACCTTCATTTATCTCCACACTACTTCATACAAAGAACTGAACATGTCAAATTCCATTTGGACATCAAAGCAAACTATTGCTTCGACATCCATCCTTTTACATCACGTTTGTTTGTAAGTGCCATGATTTTAACAAAAATCTGCAGAAGAGCCAAAAGGCTATTCAAGGCCTGCATATTATAAGTATTATTAAATCCAATAAATCTCAAATCAGCGCATGTGAAAAAATGCACAAGTTGTTGTTGTTGAATGTAGACAATAGGCTAACAGACAAAAGTTTCATTCTTGAAGGTTCTCATTTGTCACGTCAAATTCAAATTCATTCACTCCAGGTTCAAGTTGAATTATAAAATACAAAATGGTGATAATTTGATAAGGCAGTGATTTTCAGTTCTATTATTAAATGGTAGCCTCCTTCACAGCCATTGTTTGTGTCGCTCCTATTTCTCCCTCCCCACCAATGTCTGCTGAACCATGCCGAACATTCCATTCCAGGTACTGACCAATCACATTGTGGCTTTTAAATTTCGGTAGCTAAGTTCCCATAGCTTTCTTTGCGGCTGTTGTTTGTGTTGATTCTATTCTCCCTCCTGATTGGATACTCAGACACAATGAGAATGGAATGTCTGGCTCGGTTCAGCAGACATTTGTGGGGAGGAAGAATGGGACTGACACAAACAACGGCTGCGAAGGAGGCTAATTAAATGGCTGTCTGTCTAAAAATCTGGCAGGCTATAAAAACAAGAGTATGGTAACATGTGAAGGTCAAACAAACATCTCAAAAGAAAAAACATAACTTACTTTACAAGATACTTGATTGGTGGTGTCTTGATATGTCCCACTTTCACATCGCTGAGGTTCTTTTGAGCCAAGACGACAGAAATGCCCCAGAGTGCATTCAAGACCATTGGGATTCCGTACTCGCTGTCCAGGGGGACAGTAGTACCCTGCATCACATTTATTTGTTGGTCTTGTGTTGCCGAATCCTTCACAGTAATACCCACTAGTGCAGTTTGCACAGTTCTCCACCCTTTCATTGCGAGTGGCATTTGAGTATGTCCCTGGAGGACAAGGTGTGGGAGAGGCACTCCCAGCTAGACAGTAGGATCCTGCTGGGCATTCATCTCCAGTAACTCCATCTGTGGGCCTGTCTGTTTTAGAACCACTGCTACAAAAGAATCCAGCTGCACAATTCCCTGATGGTTCTGCTAGTGCTTCACTGCCACAGAACTTTCTTTCAGGACACGTCAGAGGTTGAGAGCTTCCCCTTGGACAATACGTTCCATTCAGGCACTTTCCCCCTTTTGTCACTGGTCTGGCCGCGGTTGTACCTCCACTGCAGTAGAACCCAGGATCACACGTACCTGTCACATTGGATTGGCCTTCAACATAAACATTACGTTTGTTAGAACAGAAAGGTATATGTGATACTTTGGATCTTGTTCTTTCTACGCTGCAAGCTGACATAGCAAAACTGTAGATGTCTTAGTAAACTTCTTTCCCCATATGAAAAAGAAAACAATATTGGACAAAAGCTTAACTAAAGGTATTTTCTGATATCCTATAGGGAAGGAAGGAAGGAAGGAAGGACAGAGGGAGGGAGGGAAGAAAGGAGGGAAGGAATAAAGGAGGGAGGGAGAGAAGGAGGGAGGGAAAGAGGAATAGAGGGAAGGAGGTAAAGAGGGAGGGAATGAGGGAGGGAAGGAGGGATGGAGGAAAGGAGGGAAGGAATGAAGGAGGTAAAGAGGGAGGGAGGGAAAGAGGGATAGAGGGAAGGAGGTAAAGAGGGAGGGAAGGAGGGATGGAGGAAAGGAGGTAAGGAATGAAGGAGGTAAAGAGGGAGGGAAGGTGGGAGGGAAGAAAGGAGGGAAAGAGGGAGGGAAGAAAGGAGGGAGGGAATGAGGGAGGGAAGTAAAGAGGGAGGGAATGAGGAAGAGAAGGAGGGAGGGAACAAAGGAGGGAGGGAATGAAAGAGGGAGGGAATGAAGGAGGGAGGGAGGGAGGGGGAGAGGGAGGGAATGAAGAAGGTAAAGGAGGGAAGGAGGGAAGGAAGGAGGGGGAGAGGGAGGGAATGAAGAAGGTAAAAGAGGGAAGGAGGGGGAGAGGGAGGGAATGAAGAAGGTAAAGGAGGGAAGGAGGGAGGGAAGGAGGGGGAGAGGGAGGGAATGAAGAAGGTAAAAGAGGGAAGGAGGGGGAGAGGGAGGGAATGAAGAAGGTAAAGGAGGGAAGGAGGGAGGGAAGGAGGGGGAGAGGGAGGGAATGAAGGAGGTAAAGGAGGGAAGGAGGGAGGGAAGGAGGGGGAGAGGGAGGGAATGAAGGAGGTAAAGAAGGAGGGAAAGGAGGAGGGAAGAAAGGAGGGAGGGAAGTAAAGAGGGAGGGAATAAAGGAGGGAGGGAGGGAAGGAGGGGAGAGGGAGGGAATGAAGAAGGTAAAGGAGGGGAGGGAGGGAAGGAGGGGGAGAGGGAGGGAGTGAAGGAGGTAAAGAAGGAGGGAATGAGGGAGAGAGGAAAGAAAAGAGGGAAGGAAAGAAGGAGGGAGAGAAGGAGGGAGAGAAGGAGGGAGGGAAAGAGAGAGAGAAGGTGGGAAAGAGGGAGGAAAGGAGGGAGGGAAAGAGGGAGCAAGGGAGGGAGAGAGGGAATGAGGGAGGGAGGGAAGGATGGAGGGAAGAGAAAGCGAGAGAGGGAGCGAGGGAGAGAAGAAGGGAGAGAGAGGGGGATGATGGAGGGAGGGAAGGAAGGAGGGATGAAAAGAGGGACAGACGGAAGGAAGGAGGGAGAGAGGGAAGGAAGGAGAGAGGGAGAGTAAAAGGGATGGAGGGAAGGAATGAAGGAAGGAGGGAGGGAGGAAAAGAGGGAGGGGGGGAGAGGGAAGGAGAAGGGAAGGGAGAGAGGGAGGCAAGGAGGCAAGGAGGAAGGAAGGACAAAGACTAATATGGAAAGTTGTGGGTTTGATTCCGATCAGTGTCAGACATTTTTCTTTTGTCATCATGGGCTCATAATATATTGAATACCTCATCTCTATTATACTGAGGATAGTTAGTACCTTGCTTATCACAGAAAAAACCCTCAGTACATGACACACAGTGACTGCGAGCAGATCTGCCAGTCAAACTGTTGAACGTTCCTGCAGGGCAAGCATTGTCATTAGCATGTTGTGTATTGAGTGGACAGTAGTAGCCAGATGGGCACTCCATGGGAGTTGTCGTGTTGCCACTACAGTAAAATCCAGCCGGGCAGTTCTGACACTGCTCTTGACCACTAGCATTGTTGTATGTTCCTGGAGCACATGGTACAGGCCATGACGATCCTTCAGGACAATGAAACCCAGGAGGGCAAATGCCACCATAAGAAGCATTTGGCCTTTTTGTGGGGGAACCCTCAAGACAGTAATAACCAGGATCACAAGGGCCTGACACCGCATCCTGATGTCCGAGCTCACAGTAATGACCAGCTGTACACTGTGTACAATCAGTCTCAGATGTTAATTTCCCAATGACACCAGGTGCATAGGTTCCAGGTGGACAGGGCGTGGCAGCAGAGACCCCTTGCTCACAATAAAACCCGCCTTCAGGACATTCACCAAACCATTTTGGATTGTTGTCAGGGTCATCTGGAGGTGTTCCTGTCTTGGCTCCTTGCAAGCAAAAGTAACCCGCACTGCACTGGCCAGTGACAGTTTTCAAAGGTGGTGTCTCACAGTAGTGTCCTGCTAAACAGTATGTGCATTCACTTTCTGCTCTGAGTCCAGTTCTATTGCCAAATGTTCCTCTGGGACAAGGTTTCTTTTTTCCATTGTTCTCTGATCCGACAAGACAGTAATAACCCTGAGGACAAGGGGGTGGGTTGATTGTTCCGAGAAGACATTCCGTGCCAGCACTGCACACATCACAAGTTTCCTTTCCTTCTACAGCAGCATGATAACCTGAACGAAAACAAAACAGCCTTACTCCACTTTCATCAGTACAATTCCAGTTTCGTTTTACAGAACTTTTGTGAACCCCTGAAGTATAAACTATTCTTCTCTGCATGCAGACATTATTTGCATCTTTACATCTTTCCTTCTGTGAAGTAACAATGGGTCAAAGGAAAATCATTTTCACATTTTGGCAGAAACGTTCCTACTCTGATGTGCTGTCATACTTCAGCACTTTTTGGAATCGTTGCAACAAACTTTCTTAGAAGGCGGGCATAAATTGTCACGAATGGATGATTGTCCTTCCTCAGGATCATTTTGCGTAACCTAGCGATTACCGGTGCGATTTTCATTCACACTCATTTCTTTCACAGGAACGTATGAACCCACAATTGACCTGCTCCCAACGTCAGTGGCTCAGTTGGTTAGAGAATCGCACCGGTTATCGCGAGACCCGTTGAAGTCCTGAATTTTTGCAGGCTTCTTTTCGCAACTGCATAAATTGCGATCACAACTGCGAGGATCATTCTGCATATAATTTGAGAGAATCTGTTATTATTACTTGAACTCGCATTTACTAAAAAAATAGGTAGCCTTAGGGCTACATGTGTGGGATACCACAGTACTATATACATAAAAAAACAACAACTGATCGAGTAGCTAAATACTTGGTTATAATGAATAAATAAGGCTGAAAAACTTGTCCATTCAAACGTATACAATAAACATATAATTAATCCACATAATTGCTTCAGGGTGAATCACTGAGTGGAAAATCAGTAGAATCACTTTACCGCGAGCAAATCTAAACTTTCGTTCAAACCAGCGCAATTCAACCATGGCTCGGATGAAACATGAAACATGCTTTCACCTGTCGCTTTCTCAGCTTCTGCCGGTTCATTTATACATAATCACAGACAGTATACAGTAATTGCGAACAGTTACCACAACCAGTTGAAATTTTCATCCCGAGAATTACTTGTTTATAATTTCGCTCACTTTGCCTTGCTGTTTACTTTTGTTACCAAATACTTTAGAATTTTATCACAAAGCTCAGATTAACATGGATGTACAAATTGTTGTTCGGCTTTCAACTAATAAGCTCAAAACCTGCCAGCGGAGCAACTAGGCTGAAGATTTTACTTGCCTGAGACGAATTTACCTGCCCCGGACAATTGGACAACTATTAATTTCGAACAATGCAAGGAACTCTCCCACTTATTCTCACTTATATAGCTCACCAAATTGGTTCCTTCAGAAGATAACCTTGGGTATAATTTTCCGTGACTTATCTTACAAATCAGCCCTAATTTCACCTTTCTTCTGATCTCCTTTCTCTGTCTATGAGGTGAGATCAAGAACGCCGCTAATTTGCCTCAATATTACGACAAGTAAAGTATTTCAGCACCTAATTCCATGAACACCAGTTAACAAGCATGTCTATGCTCTGCGCCCTTGCACCTCTCTGGCCAACGTTTTTCATTTTAACACAATGTGTTTTGATAACTTTGTAACTGTCAAATATTTTTACAAATGTTAATAATAGTTGCATTGTATTATCCCTATTGCTAACACCTGGTAATTTAGTTGCTGACTATGAGAGGGGTAGATAAACTGATATCATCACCATCCTCACTTCCCACCCTTGCCCCCTCCTACTCACCCCCACCCCCACCCTCATCCTCCTTACCCCCTCCCTCACCCCCTCATCCTCACCCTCACCTTGCCCCCTCCTACTCACCCTCCTTACCCCTTCCCTCACCCCGTCATCCTCCTTACCCCTCCCTCACCCCCTCATCCTCACCCTCACCCTTGCCCCCTCCTACTCATCCTCCTTAACCCCTCCCTCACCCCCCTCATCCTCACCCTCACCCTCACCCCCTCCTACTCACCCTCCTTACCCCCTCCCTCACCCCCTCTCATCCTCACCCCCACCCTCATCATATAAACACTCTTCTACCTGAAGCACATTTTTCTGGCTGCTTTCCTGCTTGACAAAAGCTTCCTCTTGGGCAGATCCCCCAGTGGAGTCATTATTAGGCTTTGGTATTCTTGCTCCACGCAAACAAAAATACCCAGGATCACAGTTGCCAGAAAAGTCTGTCCTTCCTGAGCCATTGCAGTAATGGCCAGGATCACACAGTGTGCAGTCACTTTGAGCTGTACCACCAGTTACTGTGCTATAAAACAAATCAATGAACTCCATTGAGAGGGCATAAATTGTGCATGACATGTCTCACAATAACACTTTATAATACATGTATAAAATAAGATAATGGCTACGGGCAGCCTGAAAGAACCATAGTATCAGTACGAGTTAAAACAACAGGTTACCAGTTGTTGTCCTATAACGCAATTTGTAGTCGGTAACTATAGTAAGACATTCAACTAAAGTATGTTAAGAGAGGAATGGTTTAATTAATGGTTGGTATCATCACCACCATGATAACTGAGTTTTAAGAGTTGGCATTTCAAGCACTAGCTTTTGTCCCTCTGTTTAAGGTTTATGGGTGGTTTTCCATGACATGGATATCATTATTAGACTTATTATGTCAAGTCATGTTGAGGAAACCTGATTCCTTTCTCTCAGGTTTCCTCGCCATCTACTTCCTTTAATTTTCTGTATAATGGTACCTTTATTGCAAGATGAGTGATATGACAAATAAACAATGAATGAATGAATCACAGCCACGTTGCTTGGCGCAACCAAAAGATCTCTCGTTAGCCCCTTTTGTTTGTGACACCAGTACTTGTTTGTCTCACCCAACCATGCTACTGTCATTTTTTCTGTCTCAGAGATTGGTTGCAGACCTCCCATAGCTCAAACTGCTAGCTCTCAAAACGAATCAACTTAGTATAGGATACCAAAGTTACAATAGAGCAGTTTTCAATTTAGTGTTGAAAGTAAATTGCAGGTGTGATACATTTGGTCAAAATTTCCGGAATTTTCGAGTCAGAAGCAAATGGAGTGGCAATTTTCGGAAAGTTGATCACAAAAATTTTGGTCAACCTCTCAAGGTTGTCCATTTTCCCAAAATATCGGAATTTTCTGGAAATTTTCTGTTCCATTTGGCATTTTATTTCAGTGAGACACTTGACTCCCCCAGTTTCCTTTGCAATGGGATGCCAAAGGCAAGATGGTGGAATCTGTGTTATACCAATGAGAAGAGAGCAGTCCACTGAAGTGGGAAAAACCGTACCATTTGACACCTGGGAATTTCGGAAATTGAATCCGAAATTTTTTCCCAAATGGATCGTGCCTTCCATTTGCTTTGGTTTTTCATTGCTTTGTTCTGTGATTGGCCAGCAAAACCCATGCATTTACCGAGTTGTAATCGTTTCAGTAATCTTTCAACTGCAACAACCTTTGGGATAACTGAATGAATATGTGAATGATCATTGCAGTTATGAACACTACTTAAGCAGTAGTGAAAATAAAGCTGCACAAGCCTGAAGTTATTTTTTCAGGTTTTATGTTCACTACTGCTTTTTAAAAAATTAATAGTGTTCATAACTATAATAATCATTCATATAGTCATTATTTTATCCGCAGTTCAAATTTATGACTTTTATATATTCATTCTCACACTGTAACTTTCACAGGACCACCACACAACTGATCATTAGTTTATGTGTGGATAACTATGACAAAAAGGATTTGGAAAAATCAATAATGTGCTACCACCACCACCCCAACAAATAAACACCTCCAATGCCCCATTTTGTACTAAAGAGGAATTCTACAGTGATAGAATTCATACAACTCAAGAAGCAATTGCCAACACAGTCAAGCTGTAATGAGGTCTCCTTGATTTTAGAAAAAAGAAGAATAGCTTTACCGGTATCTGCCTTCTGGACAATCAACTTCATGGGTAGTCCCAGCTGGACAATAGTGCCCTGCACTACACAGACGACCCCATTCCAAAACACCAACCTCAAATGTTGGGGTGGGTCTTGTGGCATTGAACCAACAAATATAGCCTGCAGCACAGTCCCCTGATGAACAAGAATACAGCATGGTGACAATGACAACATTTCAGTCTCTTCAGGATATAGAATACTGCTATAATTATGTCTACCACTAATGCAAACACCTTCTATTTAACAATAATTTAGATTATGTTCTTAAGATTTCTATCACATGATAGCTGATGCATAGAAATTGAGAGCGAATAATCTAAATGTTTTAGTGTAAATCTACCAGTTGTTCAAAACTAAACAAGTAAATTATCTAAATCCTCCTTGTAGACACTTTGCAAACATGAAGAAGCAGCCGCCATTTTGTTGACAATTGCTACTCACTATCTATCCCAGAATAGATATGAGTAGCGTAGCCAGTCAGAGAATGGCATTCGTGATAGAATGCTGGAAGATTTATATTAAAAAGCATTAAAGTGCACCTAACCCCAAAATATTTTTTCCCCTAGTATCAAACTTTTCACCTTTTTCAAAAACATGTAGCCTTTATTTCCAGTTTCATACTTTTTAGGGGCTTCAAAACTTGCGATAAACTAAGCATCATTAATTGGTACATGACCAGGTTGTAAGGGGTTTGGATCAGTTCCTGATTTCACACCACAAACTGCTTTGCATGCATGTTTACAAAGATTTACCATGATGCAAATCAGTCTTTGACATCGAACCAGGAATAGACCCACACCCCTTACTAGCTCAGTCGTTCAACAGATGATGACTACATTCCATGACTTTTACAGGCTATAAAACATCAACATTTGGTTTAAAAAGGTGTTAAAAGGCACAACAGTTTCAAACAGGTGCAAAGATTTACTTTTGGTGAAAAAAAAAATGGGTGGTTAGGAGCACTTTAATAATGATGATTTCTTGATCACATCTAAACAACTTTAACAGGAAGTAAAAATGTAAGCAGCTGAAGAAAACATAGATGAAAATACCTGTAGGAACAGCTTGTGCAGTTGGGTTACAGTATTGTCCGGCAGGGCAACCCAAGCAGCTTGAGTTGTAAACTTGTTTAGTGTGATTGTTAAATGTACCCGCAGGACAAGCAAACTGTCTGTCCGATCCTGGAGGGCAGTAATATCCCCTCTCACACTCTATCTGGCTTGTCATGTTCTTTGTGGGGCAGTAATACCCTCCATCGCATGGGAGACAGCTGCTTTGTCGGTCATGAGGTTGATATGTTCCTGGCAAACAGGGTTGTGGCTCTGCAGATCCATGTCGAGTAAAATGGCCAGCAGGGGTGGCCGTGCGATTGGGCGATTGGGATGCCTCAGGGCAATAATACCCTGGATCACAAGGCCCCTCTGGTGCTGTCAGCTGCCTTCTAGAACAGTAGTATCCAGGATCGCAAGGTTGACAGTCCTGATCACTCGTTCCACCAGTACTCTTACTGTATGTCCCAGGGGAACACGAATCAAACTCAAAGGAACCTGTGACACAGAATGTGCCTTCAGGACATGGTTGGCCTGTGACACCATCATTTGGTGTTC
>JAEMWC010001215.1:0-2500 GCA_016490735.1 Pachyseris speciosa | reverse complement strand
AATCTCTGTTGCACAGGCCAGACAAGTTTACCGATCGGGTGAGTGAAACACAGCCGTTGAATTTTGTTTCGCTCAGGAAATCGAACCGTCCACTGCTTACAATCGACTTGAAGTCTCATCTCAGCTCAGCCCAGCTTAATTTCGAGAGAGACCTTGAAATGGCCTGAGAAAATCCAGTTGAAAATAATTTACCCGTAGTCGTGGCTGTCTCTCCATCCACTTATATTATGACAATCATGAAAGACCAGGTTAAGTGGAAAAGAGTAGGGGACGTGGTTCCCGGTGTGGTGGTCTATCTCTCATCTGATGGTTAAATGCTCGGAGATGTTAGCTGCACAAGCTACTCTAAAATCCGAGGGTAAATAAAGTAATGTATGTATCTAAGGTCATTGGGCTGGAAAGCTGCTTTTGTGTGGAAAAGTACGGAGGCCGAAATCACAAACCAATTTATCAAATCAAAAACAGTTTCCCAATACTCTGACATTCTCTTGCATACAGATGCCATTTTGACGTTGATGTGAGTTCAGATTATGCTTTTGAAATAGGTGATTACCTTGGCTATAGAGTAAGACTCGAATAGGAACTACTCCAGTGTTTTGGAGGGAAAGGAATGGAAAATGGCATGTATTATGTTAAGATGAAAACAGATTTTACAAAAATCATCACTCTTATGAGTATATAGACACTTAATGTTTTCCTTACTATTGGTAGAGTTAGCATAATTTTTGAGACCTTAGCAGATTTGTGGCAGATGTTTTGCATGGTAATTGGGGTACGGTATTGACCTGATACCTTTTGTAGCATTACAGGGCTTGTGTTTAAGACTGACTTGTGTTTCGGGAAATTGTTTGTGTTTTGAGAAACTGTTTCGTGTTATGGGAAACTGATTTTTGTTTTGGTAAAATGATTTGTGATTGACCCTTTTGGGTCGCTGTAGAAAAGCAAAGTGAAAGACCAGCAGATAACAGATGGACAATTAAATTTTAAGAATGATTTTAAATTTTTTTTGTACCCCCCTCTGAAACTGAGGGTGCAGTTTCATCTTGGGTATACTCATTGGAAATTTCATTTAGTACAAGGTAGGCTTCTCCTGAAGTGCTGGCAGCTGGCTAAAAAGTGGCTTCTTTAAATTTTGAGCCACCTGCTTTTCAATGAAAAGTTTCCAACATTTTTTGAAGGCTGTTTAAATTCTCATAAAAAAGCCACCTTCTGTTATATTCCAGTCAGCTACTCTAAAACCTAATAACAACTCTGAGGCCATAAGGCTTGTGACAAATAATCACTACAATATATATCCAAATAGATGACATTGGAAACTTGAATTTAAAGTTACATCTCACTATCAAGAAAACTTCTGAACAAACAAAAAATAAATGAAATAACAATCCCTTCTAGTTTTATTTCATTGTTAAATTTTATTATTTTTTTTTTGTGTGTGTTTCCACTTTATCTAAAAGGGGATATCTTACTGAGAAGCTACTAAATTTTCTCGTTTGAGTGACCATGTTAACATATTTTGTAATTGTATTCAGGTGATGGGTATGATTTGTGTGTAGTGTTCTTTAATTTGAAACCTACCTTAAAAATAATTTAACTATACTATATATAATTATAATAATTTAAATATATACTTAGCCATATCATTGTATCAGCCTATCTGTTTGACACAGTGAACTGTATAGGATACTTCACAAATTAATGTGATCAAGTAAGCTGAAGCCACTCAAAAGGCACTAAGGCCACAAGGTAGCAGGCATTACCCCTTAAATCTACCAGAGCAAAGATTGAGCTCAAGCATTAGCAGCCATGGACAGCTGTTTCGGCCTTGTTAGGCCTCATCAGCATGGCATAGCTAATGCTCAGGCTCAAGAACCCACATATCATAAAACAAGTAATTAACTTTTTAACTGAGCTCAGCACCACTGTGGTAAAAGAGTTCATGTAAAACTTGTGCAAATTACCATGCATCTTGCATCTACAGTACAACACAATTAGCAATTATCAACACTGCAAGGCAATCATTTTTTATGCACACCTTGGGAAGTAAAGCATATTGGCCAACAGATACCAGTCAAAAATATGAAATCAAAACATTGCAATAGATCACAGTGGAACTGTACACTTTCTCTAAGGCCTTTTCGTGGTCTCTCTCGAAATTGAGCTGAGACGGGTGATTGCAAGGTTCGATTTCGTGAGCAAAATATTAACCGCCGAGCTGCGTGCTCTTCGCGCGATCGGCAAACTTGTCTGGCCCGTGCAACAGAAAATTCATCACCCTGAAGAGTTTCAGGAGTGGCCTACTGCCCGTACGTAAACCAGAGAAAAAAGCCCAAACCAAACAACAATGATCCTAACCAGAGAAAGAGACCGAGTTACATGCTTTGTTCGCGATGGATGCCAGCGGTCGGTCTTCATCTTGATTTTTCTAGTTCCTTACAAGTGATTGTTGCTTGAGTTCAATTTTAATTGTGGATTCTGGGTTTTGTGGGTCCCTTGCCAC
>JAEMWC010001214.1:80000-223407 GCA_016490735.1 Pachyseris speciosa | reverse complement strand
GAGCTGAAAATCACTAAATTATTGAAATCAGGTCAGTTGGGGGGACTGGAAAAGAATGAGTTGCCATGGGAACCGAACTTTTTACAGCCGTAGGTGTGTTGGCTTTATGGTCTCTGCTGAAAATTTACCAAGCTAGCTCTATTTATATACTTGCCGATGATGTTATAGTGGGTTGATACTATGACGTTATAAGTGATCTCATTTGCATATTTTACACATTTTTTAAACTTAAATATCTCCGGAACCAATGCAGATAATTACAAACGAAAAAAGGGTGTTTTTAATCATTCCTGAAATTCTATGTGATCAACTTAAAAAATCAAGAGGTAAAAATTTGATCATAGTAGCACTATAAAGGCTTTCGGAAACACATTGTAAACACAACAGAAGTCACGTTGGTCTGTTAATTCCTTCTTTTACGTGCATGAAAATTAAAACAAAAACGATTTGCCCCGAAAGTTGTCTTTGCTCTGGAAGTCAATTCAAACATCCGAATTAAACCAAGAAATGTTATAGTCTGCGGGGTATATTTAAAAGTTAAGTGGTTAATTTACCAGACAACACTGACAATTTGCATGTCAAATTGTATAATAAACCTGGTCAATAAAGAGGGTGAAACGTTCAAGTAACATATCCGATCAATGGTTTAGTCAGTAAAGAATGCTGGAAACTACCCTCTGAAGGCTGGAAAATACTATTTCATGGATCATAATATTTCAAAATCTCCCGCGGAAACAAGCCCCAGAACACCCTCAGAAACTCGCGCCTTAGGTGCTCATTGATATGCACCCCTCCCCCCCCCCCCCCCAATAAATTTTAGCCCTTCTACGGCACTGCCTCAAGTTGTTCCGAAGAGAGGTCATGTTACAAACCCGACCTGTTCAGGATTAACTCATATTCTTTTTTATTACTTCTACATTTTCAACCCGGATGCAGACACGCTACAGAATGATCCGCCCCTGGTCTCAATAAACACTTGTTTTACATTGCTTTCCCTCGAGATTATGGGCTGTTCTTAAACTGGGAAGCGGATTTACTCGTGAGGTTTGTAAGCGGGCCTCTGAGAAATCAGCATCACACGGGTACTCCATCTTTGAGAGATCTACATATGGAGTCATTTCTTTAAAATGTAAGCCTTGAAACCACGATTTTCTCTTTAATACAAAATCTGGATAGTTAATTGTTTGATTGACGGAGAAACCCAGCTCTGAAAAGATCGTTTCAATAGAACTAACCCCATTTTTTTACATATACAAAACAGAAACATTTTGAGGCCAGTTTTCAATATCATCTTCAAAGAGATCAACCTCGTTCCCAGGGTCTCTCCTCTTCCCGCTCCTGGAGCGAGAGAGAAGAGACCCTGGTTGGGTCTGGTCACGTGTGTCTGAGACAATTGAAGACGTTAGGGAGGGGTCCTTATATCTCAATATTTTGTCGCCGTTCCTTTTGTCAAAATCCAAGCGAGGCTTTCGTGTTCTCTACTCGCTGACAATTTTATGGAGTCTGCCGATCGACTGGGTTCTGGGAAAGTTATCGGTTTCAAAACAACTCTCATCCGTTGGAACTAAAAAGTTTATTTCTCTGATATCCAAAAAGCTTTCGATCACCATCGTTGGTTTAGTATCGCAAGGCGAGCATGGAGTGATGCGAAACGCAACCGCAAGTTAGTGTCTTATCTGATAAGGATAGCGTGTTCCCGACCCGGCTGAGACGGCATATGAGAAAGATATAAAGAATCCTAATATGCTCATGAACTCTTCATGGTTGCTGTGTAAAAGTTTCCCTTTTATTCGTTAACACATTGGTTTTGACGCATCCGAATTCATGCTGTAACAAATCAACGTGGTGTGGTACATATGAGAAGAATGATAATCGTTTCCTGTGAAAAGCGCCTCAGAAGATTTTCACGGTCAAGATTTTTGATCTTCGACAGCCTCTGAAAAATATAGCTCATTTATTTCTTCTTCTTTCCGAGCCGCTGCACATCGACAAAATATAAATTTCGAACAAACTTCAGCTGACAAAATGCTCGTTACGTTTACCACTGTGCAAATGAGCGACTGTTTTGTTTCGTAGTATGCATTATTTTGGCGTCTGTGGTGCTGCGTCGGTGAAGTTTGGCTTGCCAACGGAGAATTGATCATTTGGCCGTCTTTTGACCGATTTAGCTTCGTGTATGTTTTCAGCGGGTTAACATGATGATTCAGAGGATGTTAGTGCTTTGTATTTTAGTTATTTTGACCTCAAAGGTCATTTCTGGGTTATCAAACGCCTGTTTGTTGGAACCCGTGTTGTTTCTGTTTAGCGACTGTGGTTTTCACGTCCTTCGAGGCGTTTGGTTTGGCTCATTTCAGTTCGTCCGTTGACCGTACAGCCAGTCTTGTTATCTTAAGTTTGTAAGGATAGCGTTTTAGCCGTGTGATTATCTTGCAATATTTATATTAAATCAAATGAAGAATGATCCTCGCAGTTGTGAACGCAATTTATGCAATTGCGAAAAGAAGCCTGAAAAAAATTCAGGACTTCAACGGGGTTCCTGAAATTTTTTCAGGCTTCTTTTCGCAATTGCATAAATTGCGTTCACAACTGCAAGGATCATTCTTCATTTGATTTCATTTCCGCAGTTCATATATGATTCATTTCATATACCATTCACAATATTTTATATTGCCGGGCCCGGCAGCAAGATCAAGATGTTCAGTGTTCCTATCACGGCTATCTGTCTTTCGATCCTTTCTTTAGCACTGTAGTTTCTAAAAGAGCTACACAGCAGAAATTGATCACTTAGCTTTGGTTACGGCTGTGTTTTTGTCTGTGATCGTTTCGCTCCGCTCTGTAACTGCGGTTCTTAGTAGTTTCCTCCTTTTGTTAATGCCAGTTTATTGGCTGTGTTTTGAGTACGCCATGAAATGACAGGCAAGACCATGGTTTCGATCCTCCCTTGTGGATCTCGTCAGTTGCCGGGAATGGCTTGATTAGAGTTGCTCTTTAGGCAACGTCGTTCTTTTATCAGGATTTATCCCACTTGACATGGTCCGTGCTTCGCGGATAACAGTGCAACAGTGCTCACACCCTTCGATGGCTTTCCGTACATTCCTGTTCTCCCCTAGGCTCAGTAGAGAAAATTTTTCACACTAATCCGCCCCTCCCTCGACTTGTTTATTTGTAATCTCCCAGATTCTGGGAGACACGTGACCAGACCCAACCAGGGTCTCTTCTCTCTCGCTCCAGGGGACGGGAAGAGGAGAGACCCTGGGAACGAGGTTGCAAAGAGATTTGTTGGGGTTGGTATAGAGTTCGATCATCTTCCGAAACATTTATTTGGTTTCAAATGTGCTCCTATATGTGAGCTCTTTCTGATTTCCGCACTCCAGGTTCTAGATTCCTGCATTCCAATTTCGGGTTCTGAATCCGAATTCCGTATTCCGTATTCCATATTCTTTCTTTCCTAGTTTCAGTAAACCCCTCGTGTTCCAACGATCTAAATGTGTCAGTTTCTTCAAAATATCTAAGCCTTCTAATCACGGTTTTCTCCTTAATACAAGATTTGGATAGTTAATTGACTGATTCACGAAGAAACCCGGCTCTAAAAAGATGTTTCGATGGAATATTTATCACAAAAATGTGGCCGTGGAATCGAGATTCAGGTTCGCTTACAAGAAACTCGATAAAAGCCGTTTCATTCTCACGTTTCGAGAGCAATAAACACCTATTTACCGGAACTACTGCTCGATTCAGTCATTGAAAGTCTTGGGAAATGGCTGATGGTGAAAATAAACCCCAGTTGGAAGCACGTGAGCTGTACTTATGATAAAATCTGCCCGAGATATGTCAATTTTGTTGTAGGCGTCAAAGTCGTAACTGCTCGTACATGTGTTTTTACAAACGGTCATAACTTTAGAAATACTGAAAACGTACAGGGGATTTTGCATAATTTTTGTCAATACAGGACTACACTTTTGGGCTGTGTAGACTAGAGTGTTCAACAAGGCCCAAACTTTCAAAACAATAGCTCTTGAACTGAGAGAGGCCATTTCCGGCCATCGTTGGACAGCGATTGATAGTGTTTAGTAATATGCTTGATTTCGTCTTGAAACATAAATCAAGAGAAATCTTTTGTTTCTCGCACAACTGCAAACGTTAATAAGTGAATTGACGTAAGATCCATTGCTGAATGATGCGAATCAAATATTTTACAGCGCCACGAAAAATACCAATTTTATGCTTTAAGTAGACGTTGCGACGGGCGCTGACCGGGCGAAATATTTTATGGTTCTTAACTCCACCAAAAAACCGTTTCGATTCGAACCAAATTGTTTTTATTCTAACCTTGATAAAGTCTTTCAGTTACCAGAGTATCAGGCAAATTGAGTGGATGGTTTTACAGAGACAGCCTCTGAAATTCGCCTGGGAGATTACCGCCTTCTGCCCGGTAAACCAAGTAGGAAAGTAGACTCCCTCAAAAAGACTGTCCTTAGCAGAAGATTTACACAAAATTTGAGCTTGGCAACGCTTTCCCATGGTGATAAGTCGTTGAACATTAAAAGAAAAATTCTGAGAAAATGAGACAACCTTACAAATGACTAGAAATGATGGAAGAAGCATCGAGCGAAGCAAGTTAAAACTTGACACAAGTAGCATTGTTGTGGTTCAATTTTATCCTTGGTTCAATTTTTTTTTCCTTTGTTTTGTCCTCATTATCATGCATTACAATACACAAGAACAAAAGAAAATAAAAAATGAACCAAGGATAAAATTGAACTACAACAGCATTTGCAAAGCGCCCACAGTAAAAGCAGCATGCGAAACAAATTAAGTGGTCACCGAAAATAGCTTCTGCAAACCCGATCTGCCTCGTCCCCAGTCGTTCGCGATCGCTATAATAAGTGAGAGATGAGAAGGAGAGAAAAAGCGAAGCGACTGGCAAATCCTGCATCCCAGATGGCGGCGCCGATAAGGTGGAAGACCGGTCCACGAAGAGTTAGAAGAAACAAAAATCGACGTCTGCCCGGAGGAGATTGCTATAAGGATATGTTGTTTTTTGAAGAAAGAGGAGTGTGTGAGGTCATGTTTTCCTCCCCTAAATCGCTTTCTTCAACTGCCTCGTTTATCCTTTGTAGAATTGAACGGGTATGTTTTGGATTACTTGTCCGACTTTGCTCTTCAAGAAAACAAAATAAAACACGTGATTAACAAGGCATCTGGACTTCCAAGTAAGGAGTTGACAATTCTGTTCAATGAAAAACAAAAAGGCAAATATTTTAGCCTGTGTCACAGCGTTTTTCCGGTGAGAGGCGGCTGTGACACAGGCTACAAATATTTAAGCTTATAAAAGCTTGACTTTACTATGATGAGTAAGATCGTTAGCACAGCACGCGATTCTCCGATCGCATACATCGACTGTGTAATCTAAAAAAATCTTCCAGTGATGGCAGGGGCTCTTCATCATCTAGAAACTCTATCATCTTCCAGAAAGAAACGATTTTCATATTTTTGAGCAGTTTCTCGCAGGCTTTTAAGAGTGACTCTCTGTAACGACCGAGTGAGATTGTAAAAAATGTGGCACAAGGTTGAAAAATTGGGCCTTTCTACAGATATTGTGATATAAAGTTTTAGGTTTCTAGACTTTTTACATTTTTGAGAAAATTTCGAAAACCGTCGACAACCCGTGAAGCCGTAAAATCACAAAAATGAGGTCAACTTTCCTGATCGGAGAATCGAACTCGCGTGAAGGTGCATAACAAATTATGGTTTCCTTAGGCTATAATTTCATTTAGGAGTTACTGCTAAGCTGCTTTGATGATACTTTAGGCTTATAATTATAATTCCCAATCGAAGAGAAGCGAAATTTCCAAACTTTGAAAATCAAAAATACTATACCGTTCTCAAACATCTCAAAGCATGCTCGGTATTACTTAAAATTCTTTCAAAATTCAATTCTAGCAAGTAAAAGAGAAGTATTTGAACGTGGTATAATTGTTTGCTTTGGAAAAATTACTTCTGCAACGAGCCACCCCATGGAAGTTGACCCAATTTGACCTTCAAAGTGATTTTGATTAACCGGGAATGTGAACAACTCGACTCGCTTTCGCTCGCTTTCTAGTCAAACCATTGAAAAGCCCTGCCATTTCCCATTAACACTACGCAGTAAACCCACCTAAGGTAATACCTCGGTGACAGCTTACCTTCAAAATGAGTGTTTGAGGGCAAATAATTTCGATGTTCCTCGCTAACATTTCCTTACTTTCTTGCTACTGCCCTCAGGAACTGGCGTTTATATAGGGCAGCGGCATTTTTTCCCCGCCTTGTGCAATATTTTCCCAGTAAATGAATCCATGTCTTGCATATCAAGAGTCCTTGGGTATCTATAGAGGTTTGTATTAAACATTTGTGATGCAAAGAGGCAACAACTGAAGGAACTAATATTTAACTGAATATTAAACTCAAAGATGTGATCGATGTCACGCAATCTTTACATGTAAGTGATCACGTGCCGCAAATACATCCGCGTGGATGTTTTGCGCCTTGATCATGTCTTCACTTTCTTCCTTACTAACATACATGTTTTAAAGACTTGCTATCAAAGGACTGGGCGCTCAACTCAAATGCTTTCCGTAGACGGTAGATTTATGAACCAGCAAAAGAAGTAAAGATGTCCCCAAGGTGAGCGGTTACGACAAAAAGCGATCCAGCATCACTTGCGCATGCAAGGGAAACGGATGTTGACCAGTGAGAAGCGTTTTGTAAAAGTACACGGTTGTGAATAAATTTGCTCTGCAGTTTTTTTTCGGCCTTCACCCACACAGGACGTTTTTTCAATATCTTCCAGCTGCCCCCGCCCAACCTACCTCCTTGAGCAACTTCTTGATATTCATTTAGTTTCTTGTCTAATAATTTCCTAAGCGCAAGAAGTAACTCTCGGCCAGGTGAGTGTAATGCAATTTCCCCTTCGTCACTCTCCGACCAGATGATCTTAATTTGGGGACGGAGAATTTTTTTCTGATTAGGGAGAGGGTAAGAATCTGTTTTCTGAGAGAACAATCTGTTTTTCCCGTTGATGTTACACACAAAACATTCAACGTTCCATTTAAAGGCCAACGCAACAATTGAGGTTATAAGATTTTCCATCATGATATAAAAATACACATGATATCAAAATACGCTCATTAAAACTATATTTCAGTTCAGGTCTTTCATTCTCGTCAGGGGCACAGTGAACAGACCCGGTAAGACATGTGTGAGCGATAAAAAGAGACACCGCGAAGCCGGGATTGATTTAAGCGCATTAAGGGTGAAGGCAAAATAAAAAAAAACTGAAATTCGAGGGAAGTAAAAACCGATCAAAGTCTGTACGTCTAATCACATGTTTGAAACCACACCCTAACCTCGGCCCCTATACCCCATCTACTTTGAACTTGAGGCGGCAATTCTTGTGTGGGCGCAGGGCCGAAAAAATTTCCTGCACAGCAAACTTTATTTAAATTGGTCAACATACAGTCATTTGTGCACTAATCTTGTTCGTTCATACTTCACGGAGAAGACAGAATTGTCTTTTCTTATAAGCAATGGTTTGTTTGATGGTTTTTGTTTTTACTTTTTTTCAACTTGGACAGTAAGAACATAGTTTAAGATGGCGGTACTGTCTTGGCTGGATCGCGCAAAATTTAAGTTTAAATAGTTTCAATCCAAGACTAAAAACTGCTGTAAATTTCTAATCAATCCAATTTAAAGGAGTATGTTCGAAAGGAAGTACATTCAAATTGCTTGGAGTTTAAATTGAAAAGGTTTAAGGGTTTATATGGATTTATAAAAGATATCTGGTCACTCTTCTCCCAGATCTACTGCGTTCAGCTTCAACCATATTCTGCTTGTGGGCTGCGCGTGAGAAGCCGTTGTCTTTCGCATTCTCATCTTCCTACTCCTCACTTTCACTGTCCTCTGATTCGCCAGCTATGACTTTTTGGCGCTTCGCCATTCACACTGCTAGTTATTTTTACGACACGTTACGCTTGCCGCTAACTATAAATCGTAACTTAATAAACTTCTTTTCGCTGTCCTATGAAAATGTGGTTAATTTCTGAGTACCATAGGTCCTGGCTAGCAGAGAAGGAGGCGTCTAAGTTAAAAAATAAGTTTTCCCACTTTGAGCAATCACGTGGGAATTCTTTCAGCGTAATAGGCGCAAATGTGGTATGCCACTTCAGGAATAGCCTGCGTAGCAGGTGCTACAAAAGGAATGGGAAGGGGGAAAGCGGGAAGCGAAGCGAAGTGAGAGGAGAGCGCGCACCGAGTGCGCGCGCTTTCCCCTTCTCTTTTCCTTTACCAGCGCCTGCCACGCAAGGAATGGGAATACGGCCCCAAATTTCAGGCTAGTTCTCTTCAAGGGACACTCTGAGTCTTTGCCGTGTACCCGGCTTACAGAAAATTATGGAAGGCAACTCCCACGCCTATTCTCAAAGAAGGTCCTATAGCTTGCATGTACTGACCAGCGGTTCTAATGATAAGTATAAAAAGACCACCTTCTAAAACATTCGATTGTGGATTATAAATACTGGAAGCAGCTTTCTCATTATTGTTTTTTATATACAATATCTTTTAACAGTGGCACTTAGGAAGTACATAATCAGATAGCATGACTCTCAGGTTAATTATTGAATTTAGGAAACGTGTATATACAGATAAAAAAGCTTTTATGTAGCATACTATCCATGTCATCATGCCGCGATCTTAGCCTGCGTAGCTGGCGGTTTTGTTCGGAAGCGCTCGAGCGATCTTTTGCCCTCCGCCCTATTTTCCTCGCGCGCGCTCCTCAACAGATTTCGCGAGCTACGCAGGCTACCGAAGATAGAGAATCAAAAACGTTGCTGAACATTGACTGCAAAAAGCATTAATTTTACTATGATATTTATATAGTAAAATTGCAATGTATTCTCCGCCTCTTGAGATCATTATTTTATTATTATGCTCGCGTATTATCGCACGATCTTCGGATTACACACCATACAGTTGTCCCACTGCATTATAGACAAAAATCGTATGTTACGCTGAATAGAACGAAAAGATATATTACAGAACTTACACCACCATCAACCTAATAAAAACTGCAATGAACTGTACCGACCGACTGCTGGAGCGTCTTCAAGAATGGTGCTGTGAACGCTCCGGAGAATAGGAATAAAGGTACCAAAACGCGAATTTTAGCCGGCAAATACGAAATACAATAAACTTAAGCAAATCAGTTGCAAAGTAGCAGTAGAATCACCATACCGTCGATCGCGACTCTTCTTCTTCAGTTTCCCCGTGCATCAATACAGTATATAAAATGATGATACCACAGACCACATGTAAGCAAGTACTCTTGAGTACACTCAGAAGCGTCAAGAACAGCGCGGAGGTATCCCATTTCTCAGCAAGTCGAAGTTCACCACACCAGATGTGCAATTTAAATATTGTTTAAGGCTACTGTCAGTCCCTCAAAAAATTACTGATCCCAGATCCCTGGGCTGTGATCCCAGATCCCGGGGCTGTGATCCCTGACCCCAGAGATGTGATCCCTGATCCCATATACCTCGTTACGACCCTGCCACTGACTATCCCGCGTAGATGAGTTGCATGTAAAGGCGGGCTATGTTTCAACCCTCCTAGCCGGCTAACTCGGTTAGCCGAGGCACCCTCCCTCCATAAAACAGGCCCTAAATGTGTTCGCGTGTAAACAACGATTCAAAGTATTGCATCAAAAAATCAATCAATCAATCAATCAATCAATAAATTCAAAACCAATATGCTAAACTTGTATGTTAGTAAGGAAGAAAACGAAGACATGATCAAATATTTGCGGCACGTGATCACTTACATGTGAAGATTGCGTGACATTGATCACATCTTTGAGTCTAATATTCAGTTAAATATTACTTCCTTCAGTTGTTGCCTCTTTGCATCACAAATGTTTAATACTAACCTCTATAGATACCCAAGGACTCTTGATATGCAAGACATGGATTCATTTACTGGGAAAATATTGCACAAGGCGGGGAAAAAATGCCGCTGAAGTATAAAAACAGTAAAAACGCCAGTGCCTGAGGGCAGTAGCAAGAAAGTAAGGAAATGTTAGCGAGGAACATCGAAATTATTTGCCCTCAAACACTCATTAAGGTAAGCTGTCACCGAGGTATTACCTTAGGTGGGTTTACTGCGTTGTGTTAATGGGAAAGGGTAGGGCTTGTCAATGGTTTGACTAGAAACTTCCATGGGGTCGCTCGTTGCAGAAGTAATTTTTCCAAAACAAACAATTATACCAACATCAAATAAACAAACATTAAACGAGTTAAGACTCCTAATGTTCTTATAATTATTACGGCGTGTAAACAAACCATGCCCAAAAGTCTTGTTGTCATGCATGATCACCCTCTTGCACAATTTGTGGCAGTATAAGCAAACCACTGAATATCTCAGGTCGAGAGCTCAACTGTGGTTAGTGAAAGAGTTAGTCTGTGTATGCTGTGCTTGCCAAAGTGTCTAGTTTTTTGTTAGAGTGCAATTTTAATTTGTTTCGAAAAGATTAATTTATCGATTTACGGTGTGGCCAGTATTCTGTGAACCCGCACGTTTGGCTGCTTCAGTTTTCGCATCATCAACTGTATTTCTCCAGAGAATTTCAGCTTGTCGTATAAACATACACTGAGTTTAAGTCTCATCACACAGCCAAAGTACGAAAGTTATTTTTCAAACGGTTTAACTTTACTAAAGCGTGTTTATCGATACTCAAGTTTGTTTTAGTCGTAGACAATTTCACCAAATTTTCAGCAGTGTAGCCGGGTTCCAGAATTCAACTGTCCTTTGGAAGAATATTTTTAGCAACCAACGATTCTAAATTATTCCCCCATGTTATTGCCTTTTCTTCCTGTTGTGCTTCGCTTTGGTTTCAAGTTGTGTTTGAGGCAAAAAGAGCAAATGATTATTAAAACGAAATGACTCTATCGAAAAAGATTATCTCACAAATTAATATGATCTGGTGAGCTGAAGTCACTCTTTATTTGGGCACTAAGGCCACATGGTAGCGGGCATTACCCCTTAAGTCTACTAAATCAAAGATTGAGCCAAAGCATTAGCAGCCATGGACAGCTGTTTCGGCCTTGTTAGGCCGCTGTTGGACCACATTTTCTGCATGGCCTCCCATTTGCACGAACAGAAAGTGTGGTCCAACAACATTGACAAGGGGCGTTGGAGGGGCTCCTCTTTTCAGTCGGAATGCACCATTTTGTTAATGATCAGTTCCTGGTGAAATGTGGGTAGATCCAGTCCTTCGTGGGGGCAAACGGTCAAATTACAATTTCAAATTACGTCTTAAGATGGCCGTTTGCCCTCACAAAGGACTGGATCTACCAACAATTCAGCAGGAACTGATCATTGGCAAAATGGTGTATTAAGTGTACCGTCTCAAGTATATTTACAACTGGTTGTCTGATTTATGTACAGGAGGAAATGTCGTTTTTTTCAAATGGAAGCTGGCTACATGGGCGCAGCAGAGTTATTTTCAAAGTTGAAGTTTTACTTACCGTGAAAGCTCTATTAAACCCCCCGGGGGAAGGCGGGGGGGCTTATTTCATTTTAGGCCTCATTGATGAGAGGCTTACTAGAGAAGGGGGCTTATTTGAAATCTCAAACACGCCATTTTCGTCTTATAATAATTTTTGTACCAAACTCAAACAACTGCAGTGAAACTTTATTATTTAACAAAGAGAAACAAACAGTATTATGTGTTTCAGTGTATACTTGGTTAAAAGTAAACCAACTGGGTTGCATGAAGTGTAATTCGTAAGAGGGAATAGGAGGGGCTCATTACAAAATCTCATGTTCCAAAAGGGGAGGGGGTGGGGGGTGTTAGAGAGGGGGTGCTTATTACAGAAAACGACTTCCAAACGGAGGGCTTATTAGTGTGTGTGTGTGTGGGGGGGGGGGGGGGGGGTGGGGGGGGGATTAATAGAGCTTTTACGGTATGAGAACTGCAGATTTATTAGTGTTCTAATTGATCCGAAATTGTGTGAAAAAGCGTCTTGAAATTGGTGTTGTTTTGAGTTTGCCCGTTTTGACGTAAGGGGTGCATTCGATTTTTGATTTCGCGCGATAGCTGTAAGAAACGTTGGCCAATTAAAAACTGTTTGCTATTCCTAAGCGTAGTGGCAGATTTAAGTCGTATCGAGAACGTTTTTAATATAGTAAAGCGCGAGTTAAATGAAAAAGACAAGCAGTAAGACTGAGTATCACACATGAGACATTTCAAGAGTTGGCTTATCGCGAAGGGGAATTGTTGACAATCACTTTTGACTCAACGTATAAGCGCAAAACAGAGGCAGACACGCCGAAGACTGAAAACATATTATGTTTTGGTAAAAATAAACCTGATTAAAGGAAAGTCAGTATTTTATTTACTTGTATTTTCTTACACAGGAACATTTGTCGCGCTATGGCGTTTCTTACATGTTGTGAACACGTTACTTTTTTCCAAAAAGCCAAATGAATGGAAAACACTAGTACTGTGGTTATCTCCAATCAGTCCTGAATAGTTTTCAATAACAGACTATAAAAGCAAGATAAACATAAAAGAGCTACATACATTCCCTTTCAATTGCTATGGTAGATCGTCCGTTGAATGGTAGACCTTGATGTGGTACTCCATGACATCCGTCCCGAAAAGTTACCCAGCGATTAATTAACTTTTGTGTTCGTACTAATGAAAGAACGTATAACGGCTTTTGCAAACAAGTACCTTGTAAGGAACTTCTCTAAATCAGTTTGGCCGCAGGTTATTAGATAAACTTCATAACTGAAGTTTGAAGTCATAACTGTCTTTGAATCACCCGAGCAGCTGACTATTTCTTCATTGTCTGTACCGTTTTCTCTTTCTGAGTCATCAGTGTTAATTCCTTTTTTAAAAGTGAAGTTCTATCAGTATTTCTTTCAGTAGACGATTTGCTGCAACGGAGTGCTTCCCCAGTGGCTTGCCCTTTAAATGGTTTGCGATCACAGAAAAACGTGCGGTGATGTTAATTTCAAAGAACGTAAAGAAACCATTGCATGGTAGATCTAACACCGGTTCATACGTCATTTCTGAAACCGAATAGAGCTGCGTAACTTAGAATGATGTCCAACTATTCCGCAGAAGGCAAAACAACCTTTCATAGTAATTCATGGCCATCTTTGCGCTTGCTCTCAGAAAACACTAAAATCAGCTGCGATTACGTCAACACCGAAATGTACAAAAATACACTTTCAGCCTTGGTCATTTCTAAGCCTGCATGGCCTTGCATTTGTTCGAACAGAAAATATGGTCCAACAACATTGATAAGGGGAGCGGGAGTGGCACCTCTTTTCAGTCGGAATTAAATGTACCGTCTCAAGTATTTTTGCAACTGGTTGTATGTAGCTTCCAAATGCGGATAGGTTGATAACGTAGACATCAGAATTGAGTGAAGGTAGCCCTAGTTAATCTTGGACTACCACTGAAATATAATAAGGCTTCGTATGAACGATGACATTGGATTCTCCACTCCAGCGTATGAACTGAAAGTAACTAAACCGATGGTGCTTTTTTTTTTTTTGTTTTTTTAGGTTTTTAAGCGACAACCAGTTGGATTTCTTGCGGGATGGAGTATTTAACAACACCCGTCTGTTGCGACTGTAAGTCAGATACTTACCTCTTAAACATACAAAGTAAAAATGTTAACAGGACTCCAACTGTACCAGGATCAAATTATCGACCGAATACAAAAGGGAATAATGAAAAATCGTGGACTTCTTTTTAGACAGGCGTTATAAATAAACTGTTAATTGTCTGCAGGCACTTGGATAACAATCAGCTGAAGGAATTGCCATCTGGAATTTTTCATCATAATGAAAACTTGTATGAGCTGTGAGTAAACCTTTTTCACCTGCTTAAATAATTATATATAATATTAAGCACGGAGGGGTTTCAATGGAACTAAGGCAATAACCCTGAATTGATATTAAAATGTATTCCGATGGTTAAAAGTCTTGGTTCTTTTCTTCCAACGCATACGTGACGTTTAAAAATTGATTGTTGTGTAACAGCGTAGCACCAAGGTTGACGTAAACTTCTACCATCTTACTTTACTCTCAAATTTGCATTATATAAGCACGGCCGAAACTTCACTATTTTGATTTAAAATTAAAACAAAATTCGTTCTTGGCTAACACAAGTTTTAGACTTAAGAACAAGCAAGGCCAAGACATCTTCCTGGTTTAGATCCTTTTTTGTAAAATAAGCATAATTAAGTTACCAGTCAGCTAAAAGGATTTAAAAAGATTTAGATTTCCTTAGAACGCTCAGAATTCTCGAAAATTTATTAAGGGGTTGGTGAGTTGTTGTTACAAACAAAGCCTGAGCAAGTAAATGGAATTTTAAGGGATTTTCCTGACGTTTGTTGCAAACAAAAGATCGCATGGACGACAATTCGTTTAGAGCATCTGCTTTCTCTGGCATCAGTCTGCGAGACTTCGTCGAAAATTTCGGCGGTTATCAAGGAAGCCTGACAACCAGTGGAACTATAACAACCAATGGTTGCATATTATCAAAGTGATTCACCCAATATCAGGTTGCTTCAAAAAAGAAGAAAAGCAAACAAACAAACAACAAATGTATTTGAAAAACAAAAAAAGTATCTAAGGTTATACAGGTTTCGAAAATACTGGCGTGCAGTGTTCCTACTAAGTAAACTAATAAGCGATTTGGCCATACTAAACCTGTGGATGATGAAAATAAAAAGGTGGTCATATGATAAATCGCATTATTAGAACAGCCGGGGTTTAAATAGCTAAAGATCGTCGAAGTTACAGCTTGCGACTGCAGCTATCGCAAACTGAGATAGCCTGCATGCATGAGAGATAATTCTTTAGTTTTTTTTTTATTTTTATTTTGTGTTTTTACCCGCTCAATGTCGACAGAAATGCATTTTTTTCTAAATATAAATATATTGCAATCGTACATTGAACTGTGGATTAAAGATCGAATGAAGACGCAAATGATCGTTTTAGTGGTGAACGCTACTTGAGCAGTACCGAAAAGAAAGTTTAAAATAATTGGTTCTCGTTTGTTGTTTTCAAAGATCTCTTTGACTGAATTAGTTCTTAAGAGACGTAGTGCTTCTCCTTTTATAAAACGCTTTTTGGAGTTATAAGGGTGGCAGGATGAGAAGTGCGTGTACTGAAAAGTTTCAGTGGGCTTGAAGTGTGTTGAAGAGAGTTGAAAGTCGAGGTCCTTTGAAAACCTCAGTGTCGAGGAAAACAGCGCGTTCTGATAACATTTCATTCACAAACACTTGATTGTGTGGTGGAAAGAGTTAGCGAAGTTTACGAAATCAGCCGAGACTTCTGTAATATGAATGTTCCACAATGAAAATATGTCATCAATATATCTTTTCCAAACGACTATGTTTAGTTCCCATAGCGATGCCGTGGGTTTGTACGAAGTGCTTTCCGTTGAATTGGAAAGAATTTTCTTCTAGTATGAGCTGCATGAGTTCCCGTAAATCGTTGGTGGGAATTGGCAGATTATGTTCATAGTAGTCCTCGTAGTAGCGGCAGCTAACATCAATTCCCGCTGTTTGAGGAATGTTAGTGTAGAGGGAACTAACGTCAAGAGTGGCTAAAATAACATCGTTTGGAATTTGCGTGTTTTCGATGAAATTGATAAAATCAGTGGTGTATTTTAAATATGACTCTTGTTTGATAGCGATGGGTTGTAATAGTGAATCCACGAAACTGGAATTACGTTCTGTAGGGCCGCTACTACCAGAAACAATTGGTCTGCCGACTGGTGTTTTCTTGTGGATTTTAGTCAGCGTGTAACATTCTGCTATGGGTGGTCGTTTTGGACCGATTGTCAACATTTGTGAGTCATTTTGTCGATATTACCCGAGCGGAATAGTTTGTTAACTATTTCGTTGACTTTTCGGGCAGTGTCTAGCACAATAGGAGATGTGAGAGGCGTATAGAATTTATCGTCAGATAATTGTTGTAAGCCTTCTTGTATTTTTTGTACGGTGTCCATAATGACTGTTGTTGTTCCTTTGTCGGCTTTTTTGAGATAAATTTCGCTATTGCCCGTAAGTGAGCTAATAGCTTTTCTTTCGTTCGCTGAAATGTTGTCATTTTGAGGTCGGAAAACTGTCGAAATAAACTAGTTTTTAAGGGCAACTGGGTTTTGAGTTGGTGGTTGTGTTTATTAAAGTCTACGAGTCCTCTGCTTCTACGTTCGTTATAAGGAAGATCAGTTTCAGGATGTAGGTGATCAGGTTTTAGTTCGTAGACTCGGTTGTGTTGTGATCGCTAAAATTGCGCGATTACAGAGGCCCTGCCAGGAGAGGGGCCCGTGTCGCTTGTCTGAATTTTAATATCTCCCGTGTCGGTGTTTAAATCGTTAATTCTCGGCCTTGATGCCATTGTCGGAAGTTTGCCGGGAATGATGTCGCCTGTCGGGATTTCATTTTCTGTGCCGTCGCTACTGTTTGGGCCATGTCGCTTGTCGGAATTTACCCTGGCAGGGCCTCATTATAGTTTGTAGTCAGCGTTAGGTGACCGTAAGTAGATTTCCCTCAAGTTTGTAACTAAACGCTTCGTTGCACCGTACCATGGTAGAGTTCTGAAAAGAACTGTGTTTCATCTGTGAGATGCAAGACCGGTTTCGGAACCAAAAGATTGGATCCTTCGTCATTTGCTTTTGAGGTCTTTGAAGATGAGTTTCAGGATGTAGGTCATCAGGTTTTAGTTCGTAGACTCGGTTTTGTTGTGATCGCTAAAATTGAGCGACTATACTTTGGAGTCAAAGTTAGGTGATCGTGTGTAAATTTCCCTCAAGTTTGTAACTAAACGCTTCGTTTAACGAAAGCATGCCGTTAAACGAAAAGCATGCTGACTAAAATATTACTCACTTGATATTCTTTTGCTTCCAGCCGCGACTTAATTTCCTTCCTTTAGTGAATCTTTGTATCGTTCTGGGATGACGGGTAGATCGAATTTTTGTTCCGGTACAGAAGCTACTTACAGGGAACCCATGGTTCACATTACATATTTACTAGTAATTTGAGCGTCTCTATTAATAAGAGCCCAATTGACCCTAAAGCCGTGAACCCATCTTGGCTTGAATGGAAATGGCTCTACCAATCGGCATCAAAATGGCTCTGATTGGGGCCTTTTCTATTGTAACAATGTGGCTCTGCTCTTGGATATCAAAACAGGTTCATCAATATTAACCGAGACGGCCCTAAATTGGTCCCAATTTGTCAGTGTCGAAATGGCTCTAGTGATAGAGGTTGATACGCACCAAGGGGCTGAATTAATTTCCACTGTGGGTCAAATCGGTTTTTGCTGGGGCTGAAACGGTTTTTATTTGGGTCGATAAAGACCAAATTGACAAAATGGCCCCACGAAGAGTCAAATCATGATCCGCAGCTCCAGGGGCAGTAGAGCTGAATCGGTACTTTGGGGATGAAACAGATCTTTCGAATTTACAGTGCAAATACGAGGAGGGGACTGCAAGTCTGAAACATAAAACCGCTTTTAGATATGATGGATCATTGCAGTTATAAAGTCAAAGCAACTTTAACAGCATAAAGTTGCACCTCACTGTTCTCAGTTGACATCGGAGATGGTTTCCAGCCAGAATGAGATCCAGTACAGCTGATAAAGTTTTACTAAGATTACCCAGCGTCCATTAACTGTCAGCCGGGGAATTTACTTGATGGAAATAATACCCCTGTCAAATTTCATTAGGGAGCTCAAGCCACGACGACGGCAACGGCAACGAAAACGCCATTTCAAAAAACGACTTTCCGTTATTGCACCTTTTTCTCGATTATTCCAACTTTTTTAACCTGTTGAATGTGGGCGAACTACCTGGAGCGAAATTAGAAAAAAAATTCGTCCAGTTTAAGGGGGGAGAAACTTAACTACGGTCTGTTGCTAAGGAAATCTCCAAACCTCCTTTATTTCGGTTCCTGGACTCCAGTGGGCTTGAAATTTCTGCCTGTGTGTTCAATTCACGTTCCCTTTAAATTTTTCGGACCAAGCCCATATTTGGTATGTCAAGTGACCAAAATAAAAACTGTCTAAAAACTCGTACTGAGTGGATCGTTCTCGAATTATAACATTACTTTTTGCCAGAAAACGGCAATATCGACAACTTGTAGCATGCGTTTGATGAAAAGTACAAGATTTCGAAAATTATAAATCTTTAAGAGGTTACAAATGCATTTTCCTTGTTATGCTCACCATCTGTTTATCAGAGAAGCATTTCCATGCTACAGGTTATGCAAAATATCAATCTCTATCTGCTCCACCAAAGAACTAAGAGGAGTCCTCGCGTGGACTCGCTTGGTTGGGGACTGGGGCTAGCAACGAAGGAACACTTTTGCGCGGCAGCCATCTTGCCGCGAGGCATACATTCCTCCAAGTACTGAATGAATTTTACAACAGAAGCTTTGCCTTGATCGAAATTCGCCCCCTTAGAAGAAGGGCAATTATATCACACTGGAAAGGATCCATCTGCAACGTGCACGTAAGTTTACTTTCGCTTGCTGTTTTCAACTTTTTAAAGTAACTTAAGCTTAGATGCAGTGTATCGTACTTAATTAAGCTTAAGCTTGAGTTTAAAACAGCCGCGTGATATTCAGTTACTTTAAACCCCTTTCATTACCGGCGATACAATATCCGTTAGTCTTACCATCGGGATATTTAAATACACGTGAATTTGGCTAAAGATATTTTTTTTGTTCTATAGTCAATGATATTTACAATCTTGGAAATCATACAAATTACTTGAGTACTTCAACTTGACTTATACTTATGAAGCCCGAAACGTTTGGAATTAAAAAAACGCATCTCGTCAATTCTGTCTCCAAATAAAATTGGCTACACGTATATCGTTTATATAGCAACAATAAGTTGATAAGGAGCTTAAAATTGAAACTTATTCTTTATTACTATTGTACGCTAGCTTATTATTGACAGTCTTGTTTACAAAATTCTTTGAGCTGGACAGATGAATGACAGAATTTGAGTTACGTGTACATATAAAGAATGTTAAAATATATAGAGAGCATACGATTATAGAGCTTTCTATTTGAATGCACACTGATGGGATGCAATGCGGCATATTGTAACCAAGAAAGAAATTCTTACAACTGTTTCACTTTTTTTATATGCCTACATACATGTACATGTGTTGTGTTTTGTACTGTGGCAGCCATGTGCAGCTACAACTGTACATGTGCAACTCAGTAGTGTGTGCTCAGTGCCTGCCTCAGCATTCATTATTTCTTAACTTAGAATTTTAACCTTTTGTTTGCCCTTTGGAAGACTGCAAAAAATGCCTGAATAGCTTGTCTTTAGTTTTCTTTGTGGTTTAAAAATAATGAATACCATCCATGGATTTGCTAAAATAATAATGTCTCAAGTGACTGGACCTTCAAATTATAGTTCTTCTATTTGTGAGTAAGTCACTCCTTCTCTGGCCATTTTCCTTGCAAGGCTTTGAGACACTGATTTGCTAAAGTTGAAAACAAGCTTCCTCATCTCTACTCTGATCTTCACTCATGAATGCTTTCTAATGTTTATCCTCTTCTTTGACACTTCGGAGAGGAATGGCTGTTATGTGTGCTTTGATCTCAGTTACAAACAGACATTATTTCAGAGCTGGGGCGCACATCAGCAAGGGCCTGGTGAGCTGATAATTTTTTTTAATTATACATGTATGTTAGAGTTTGAAACAGGACAACTAAGTAGATACTGATTATTGAAGTGTTAATACTGTATTAGACATGGCCATTTTATCTTTAATGCTAACCCTTGTCTGAAGCTAGTCTCTTCAAGTTTCAAAAAGAACTTGTAGATCTCACAAAACACAAACTCTAAAACACAAAATTGAAAATTAAATCATACCCTGCAGTATTAGGAATCACATGTCTTGAAGGATTTCACAAGACTTTGTTCCTGTCCATGACTAGATTTAGATTCATGGTGGTCTTGCTTCTAAGTTGGTGTGTACATGAAAATGGCCTGCTTGGTAATATAGGTTAAATGCGTTCTTTTAATGTTTTCCCTGAAAGACTCGTGCATTTAAGGTTTTGTTGGTAAAATTATTTTCCATGACATGTATTCCTTTGTGCAGATGCTTCAATATGTTCTTACTCATCAAATTTTTTCAGTAGCTGTTGAAACAATATTGTTACATGTATGCTGTCAGCAGCATATTTGTTTGTAATGTACATGTATATAAATTTAAACCTTGGTATGTTTTATTTGGAAAATAATGATTGAATTTTGCTTTCAATGCGAGGCTTGCCTTTAAGTCGATGTTTACTTTCTTGCTTTTCCTCAACTGTCAATGGCAGGCTGCATCAGACACTGATGTCTTAGCAGTTAAGTGACTGATAACACACACTAATTTGATTACTCTCAACCACTAGATACAATAAAACAAATACAGTGTAGCTGACACAAATTGGCTCTTAACATTGTACATAGTGCTGGCTGATTATATACATTTACACCTGTATAACTACATGTACATGTAACATTAAGAATGGGAATTGCGCCGTCTAACCTTACTGGGTAAAATTGCTGTACTTACATGTAAAAGCCTCATTGCCTCTCAAATTGTTTATATTTTGTCCCCTTTACCAACAAATCACAGCGCTATAGAAGAGATAAACTGTATGCTCTTCAACTTTTTATGGGATGGTTAAGGTGACAAAAAAAAGCGCAATATTATGATTAGCGACTACAGCAATGGAGGGCTAAAAATGATTGACATTACACTATTCAACAAAGCTCTCAAGTCAAGTTGGATAACAAAATATTTAGACTCAGAAAAGGTCCCTGGAAAATGGAAATTTTTGTTTGATCTGGAATTACAACTTTTTGGTTGTGAGGAAATTTTTTCGAGGCAACCATTGCAAAAAGGATTTATCAAAATACTTCAAAATATCGGATACACCTGTACCTTTATTTCAGAAATACTACAAATCTGGACGGACTAACATTTACTCCATTGAGCAGCTACATTGTAAAAGCACAAAATCTCTGGCAAAACTCTCTTTTACGAGTCGGAAACAAACCCATACACCACAGATCATGGTCTTCAAATGGAGTTGGAAATGTGGGTCATCTGATGAAAGATACGAGGGATTTTCTATCTTTCTTAGACCTTACAGAACGTTTCAATATCAAAACAAATTTTCTTACTTTCCAAGAAGTGATATCAGCGATTAAAGCCCTATGGAAAAACAACAAACAAACCCTACACAGTGTTACCACCAACTATGAAACTTTTACTGATACAAAACAACCAAACAGACTAGCATATAAAATTCTCGTAAAAAGCAGAAAAAACTGATTGAAGCTAAAAGAAGATGGATCGCGGACTGCAAACTCAAACCCAAGAAAACATTGATTGGAACACAGTGTGCCGATCATCTTTTCTGTGTACAAAGATCTCAAAACTAATTGTCTTCCAATTTAAGCTACTACACTGGAGATTAGTGACCAGTAGTTTTCTAACAAAAATAAATCTAAAGGATATTATAATGAGCAGTGCACTTTTTGTGAAAATGATACAGAGTCTCTGATTCACCTCTTCTGGACTTGTAACGTATCCACTCTTTTCTGGCAAGGTTTTAAGCAATGGGCAGTTAATCATGGAGAACTTTCAGATACTACTAATTTAATGGCATATCTAGTATTACAGTGTAGGATTGAATCCAAACTTGTAAGAGAGTAGACTTCTACTTTTTGATTGCCAGATTTTTTCTCTGGCTATGCAAAACATGCAATACTTCCCTGAAAATAGAAAATTTCTCTCTATTCCTCTCACATTACGATACACCGAAAACTAACACTTCCTGTAATTGAAGGCCTCAGAGCATAACCATCCTATGTCGAATTTTGGGTTGTTTTTCGATTTTGCCTGGATTTGCCCGAACTGTTGCATGTAAACTGCAATTCGATTGAAAGAAGATGTAATGCAACTTGCAAACCACTCCATGGAAGGTTGGTTTCTTGGTGTACGTAAGAAAAAATGCATTTCTGGATTCTGGATGAATCAGTCAAAAAAATACCATACACTGTGTTTCCATCGAATTGCAGTTCACATGCAGAAATTCAGACAAATCCAAGAAAAATCGAAAAACGACTCAAAATTCGACATAGGATGGTTATGCTCCGAGGCCTTCATATCTTTGGTGGAGTATGCTAATTAACAATGCCCAAGGGTATTCTTTGCGTGAAAGACTAAGCGCCAAATGCTCGTAACCGATTTAAGAGAACACAGAACGTTTCTGTTCAGTTAGACGTAATGCGCAATGTGTCGTTTTTGCTCAATCATAACACTCGACAAGCTTGCTTGGCACGAAAACAGTGCACAATATTCGTGGTTGACTTTAAAAAAAAACAGCACACAGTAGCCTTGGTTAATCTCAGGTCAGCGCGCAAAGATTTTGTCCGACCTGAAAACAGCACTCTCTCCGAAGAGATTCAGGGTTATTGTTGGGTTTAGGTTGGACTTAACATTAGGGCTAGAGCGTCGGCTAGGGCTAGGGATAGGGTTAGGGATAGGGTTAGGGACATGGTTAGGGTTAGTGTTGATGTCAACGTCAACGCTAGCGTTAAAGCGCGGTTGTTTGAGTCCGAATCAGCTTGACTTAAGGGTTCGTCCGAGTCGAAAACAGCGCCTAGTTGCCTTGGTTGACTCTAAGTTCTTTCGGAAAGGCTTTGGCCGATATAACACAGCGCTAAAGTCGGTTGTTTGTCTTAAATCCAGCGTACATCTTTAATCCAGCGTACAAAAACCTCGGTTGATTCTAAATCAGTGCGCAAAAAGCTTGCCAATGGCTGAAAAATCACAAAATATTAAAGACGGCTTTTTTGACTTGAAGAAACTTTTTGCCAAGACAACTCCTATTGGTGACCAACAGCAAAAATTTGAGTTAATCAGATGTTCTAGGGCAAAAATTAAGAGTCCTAAGAGTACGCTGTTTTCCGTCATGTTTCGTTTACTCAGAACGTTGTGTTGCGTAGTAAATTAAAACTTGCGCGTGGTTTCGTCAGTTGAAACGTTTTTGATGGATTCATTTTCATCGTCAAGTGGAAAACAATGGAATGAAAATCTTATAAAAATTAACGTAAATGACGACAGTGAAAAAATTTGACAGAAATACTTAACTCTTTTGTGAAATTAACTTGGCTCCAAAACGTAAAAAAATTTGCATGAAATTCAATCCCTTTATCATGCGTGATGGATTGTCTCATCACAATGACTGTAGTCGCGCACAAATGTTTATCTCGCGCGAGAATACTTTTTGCTGTAGTTTATTAGCCTCCATAGAAGCAAAAAACCGAGGCGATCAACGCAAAGTTATTTATGTGTTAAAATTCGGCAGCGTGTTTACCAAATATTCATTCTCACTTGTTCATCAGTCACGGATACGTCACGAACCAACAAGCGCGGATGTTACGGCAATTCACCGGTTTCGCAGAGGTTGTGGGTTCGAATCCCGTACAAGCGGGTTTTTTTTTCCGTTTTGTTTTGTTTTGTTTTGTTTTGTTTTTGTTTGGTTTCACTACTGCTTAAGTTGTGTTCATAACTGCGGCGATCGTTCACGTTATCATCCGTTGTTTACGTAGTCTGATTCACACAGACGAATCGTGAGGAGTACCGCTTAATATTGCTTTGAATGTTTGCCGTGCGCGCCAATGCAACTTTTCCATGGATTGTGTTCAAGATACTCATCGAAAACGGGCAGACTTCACTTCGTGCCGAATGAATTTTCGGTAGCGTTTCCGAAGTTCGACCAACTATTTCACGGCTAACAGTAAAAGCAAGCTGGGATTTCATGTCATGAGTGGTTTCAAAAAATGCGCTCTTCAAAATTAATGAACAGTGGAAACCTCGGTGCAGCAGCTACACAGTTTTCAAAGTTATTTTATAAGGTAGAGTTTTTACTGAAAACAAGTAATAATCTGCCCCAACCTACCGCCCCCCGCGAGAGGTTTTGACTTCAGACAGCGCCCTGTTTGACCGCAATGAATTCTGGGATCATTGTCTGCTCCAAGCGCAAAGAACAACAACTCTTCAAACATACACTTTTCGCCCTAAACTCCAAAAACCACTCTCGCTTTCCCAGCTTTTAGCACCGCAACCTTTGAGAAATGGAACAAGATTAGCAACGACGCGCCGCTTTTGAGACGAGAGTTGTTTTCAGACTTTTTCCGCCTGGCTTCTACTCTGTACTCCAAAACGCTAATATCTCATCGTGATTTGGTAAGCACAGAGAAAACGCTAACTGGATTCTTTCAGAAGCGTTAAGAACTTGCGGATCTCCGGACTTTTCATGACGTCTTTCGATCACCAGGCGGGAAGGCAGACCTATAATGCAGTTAATACGTAGCGATCCGCAGCTCCAGCACTCACGTAAGTTTCGTATCCGATGAGCTTAATCGATGTTTTAACCGCCAAATGTATAGTCTACGTCACACTATCAAACAATCCTTTCTACCCGTCAATCATTTCACGTCCAGTTTTAGTTGTACTCCTCACAAATGTTCACATAATTCACGTATGAATATTAATACGGTACGCATACAAATGAGCTTAACTTCAATTGAAGGCCTCGGAGCATAACCATCCTATGTCGAATTTTGGGTTGTTTTTCGATTTTGCCTAGATTTGCCCGAACTGTTGCATGTAAACTGCAATTCGATTGAAAGAAGATGTAATGCAACTTGCAAACCACTCCCATGGAAGGTTGGTTTCTTGGTGTACGTAAGAAAAAATGCATCTCTGGATTCTGGATGAATCAGTCAAAAAAATACCATACAAGGTGTTTCCATCGAATTGCAGTTCACATGCAGAAATTCAGACAAATCCAAGAAAAATCGAAAAACGACTCAAAATTCGACATAGGATGGTTATGCTCCGAGGCCTTCAATTAATATCACATTGGCAAAACCATGCACATGTTTCTACATCAACTGTACACATGTACATCGATGTTTGTACTTTCAAATACTACTAATTTAAAAGTACTGCATTATAACTATATCTAGGCAATGTAATAGCCCATTTTACAGTTGTGTGTTCAGTGACCTGGCCTTTGAGTGGAAGCGAGGCTGGAGGTGACTTTGTTTTGATAGAAACCTCTCTGTCTTTCTCATGCAAATGTGGACTACAGCGCTGTAGTTTGCATAAGAATAACATGATTTACATGAGAAAAGCAGTGAGGTCTGTATCAGAACAAGGTCACCGCCAGCCTCCTTTCATTCATAGACCAGGTCACTAAGCATGCAACTGTAAGTTATGTGTATACTGTACTTCATTGCAAGTAGAATAACTATCGTATCAGTAGGGTACAGTATAGTAAGCAGTGTAAGTATAGTGTATTGTAGTTTCCTTTTCTTTTTTTAGCAATCGTTTAAAAAATGGAAATGTAGTTTAATGCATTTTTAATGTTATGTACCGTGACTTGTGCATCATAATGTTGTGGCGTTATGTAATTGATTATAAAATAATTACAAAAAGAAAACTTACATCCATTGTGGACAATGAGAACTGTTATCAAGGAGGAAATAAGGGCAAATGTGAGAAACACATGTACATGTAGTTGTACTGTATACCAGTTTCCAGGAAAGCCTCACTACATAAAATGTTCTGGTGTATGGTTTTGCTTGAGCACCAGTATTCAGCTTGTACAGTACATTAAATAATTCATGCGAGTACACCTTTTTTGTAAGATGTATCCTAAAATCAACATTGGTGTGATTTAAAATGTTGTTACATGCACTTCTTGGGTGTCTGGAAAACCTGAATAGTGAATAGTGAATAGTCGCGAATAGCGAATAGCAAACAACTAACAGCAATACCGAATAGCGAATAGTCGAGAACAGCGAATAGTGCGAATTGTCACGAATAGTCGTCAATAGCCACCGCTTTAGTTCAGCACTGATCTGGATTCATTGAAATTGATCAAGTGGAGCAATAGGATACCAACCATCACTTTGCAGCAGGTACAGGTAGTGTTGATGCGAGCAGTGTTTGCCAAGATCTAGCTTGTGTCGCAGACCAAAAATAACCCCTGTTTATAGTATGTTTTCGAAGCAGCACCGAGACAGTTTGATCTGGATTCCAAGAATTATCAGAAGTGTGTTTCAAGAGGGTCTGGAAGGGGGGGTCCTGATCCCGCATTCCCGCTCCTTTTTCACGAGAATCCCGCATCCCGCACAGTTTTTCATCACTATCCCGAATCCCATTTTTCTTTCCCAGAAAAATACATTTAAAATCTAATTTCTACAAAAGCTAATAAATAGATTGTAGATTGAAGGGGGTAAGTTTCCAAAGAAACTGTGGTGCTGCGTAGTTGGGAGTACTACAAGATAATTTTGGTTTTATCAACTGAGTTGATAATGTAAATTGGCCACCGTAAAGGAGCTGTTGTCTTGAGGGGATCTTTTGAGGGATCATGCAGCTTCCGAATATCTTTACGGTGGCCAATTTACATTTTCAACTCAAATTAGATTGTAGATTGGCCGAGAAATATTCTGAATTTACCATGTTTACGCGTGTTTTTAAAACGTGCCTGCAAAAAAGAAATAGCTTTGTGTACCTCAGAATGATGAAAGAGCACGATGTGGCAATTGTTACCTCGGGGTGTTCTTCGAGGCATTTACTCTTAGCGATTTCTGCTAACCCAGTGAAGGTTTTAAAGTGCTTCACGATGTTGAACAGGTCGTTGTATTCGTCACCACTTAGTGAAACATTGAAATTCGCCGAGGTTCTGGCATTAGAACTACAAGTATCGTCGATGGCCACAGGATAAAACGAGACCATAACTCTTACTGTAGCAGAGCTGGAATAACTATTTGCCATATGCAGGGCCATCTCATGTTTAAGCTGTTGAAAAAATGCCCTCAAGACAATGAATGTGAACTTTTGAAGAGATTGAGCAACTGAGTCAATTGAGCATGGAGTCAATTAACTGGTTTTATACTCCACATGGACTTTTGAGGCATCTGGTTGAAACAAAATACTCTCTGACAGTTTCAATTAGATAACTATTAACCAGCTAGGACGTGTATTTGGATCGTGACGATTTCCCGAATTCCCAACAAAGAGGCGAAAAAATCCCGCATCCCATGCCCAAATTTTGGCGAGTCCCGCTTCCCGGGGAGCAGTCAAATCCCGGATCCCGTCCAGATATTTATCGTTTTCCCGATTTCCGCACCGTATTTTGGTCAAATCCCGGATCCCGAGAATACCCTTCCAGACCCTGTTTCAAATTTCCTTGAACCCAACTGGCTGACAAACAATGGCTTTCGTGACTTACGAGTCAACAATGGAGGCAAGCCTAGGCAGACATTGTATTTCAGTCAATATAAAATATGGACTGCGGACTGCAGACCCGGACTGCGGACTGGATATAAAACACGGGCTGAGTATAAAACACTGTGCAAAAGGAGGGTGTGGAGAAAACGTGGCCTAGGCCGTGGCCCACCCTATGGCCTACCGGTAATCATGTTTTTAGAACCCGGTTCAGCCTGTGTAAACAACGTTCTCCATCCATCTGTCATATATACCAGCCCTATGACTCTCTTTTGTTCTCTTGGCGGCGTTTCGCTCAGAATTTTCAGTGCTAAACAGACTCGTGGTAGATTGGAATCAGGAAAACCAGAATGCCGTATAAACACAACTTTCGGGCAGCTATCGTAACGAAGAGCTATTATTATATGAAGGAGCTCCCGCAAATTTCTGCTCGCTAAGGTCCTATTCCGTGCAGATCAGCCAGTGAATTGGGTCCCAGTTTCTATCAATTGCGTGAACCCACGATCACTGAAGAAGAATCCAAAGCAGCGTGAAATAATCTAGCATCCAAGCATGTATTATACCTGCCCAAAGCCTTTACGATATGAAACGTAATTATTATAATACTGAAGGCTTCATGTTTTCCCGTTGTCGGAACTGTCAACAATGTAAACTTTATATTATAGTTCAAAGGTGACAGACCGCAAACAAATGTTGCTTCTAAAAATATCTGCATGTAATAACTGTTTATCAGTAGGATACCTAAAATGTGTGCAATTCCACAATTGGTTTCGGCGCCATTAAATCCTATACCAATTGCAGAACATTTTAGGAGGAGGGTCGGTACAAAACGTGGACCCCCCTTCTGGACCCCCATCTGGATCCCTTCTGAACCCCCTTCTGGACCCCTTCTGGACCCTCGATTTTTCTGTGTCTCGCAAAGGTTAGATAAACGTTAAATATGCAAATTACTGTTCAGCTTTCAACTGGCTTTCGGAGAATGTGAAAATTATTATCGCTGGCAAATTTATGTCACGTGCTAGGCAACCAGAGTGATCATATTTCATTCCATCATCATTCAGCGGATTTTCAGAGCAAGCTTTCAATTATATTTTGCCAGCGTGGAAGAAAACATTGCTCACCTTTTTGCTGCAGTAATAACATTAACTAGCAGTGCTTATTCTAATCCAGACAGAAAAAAAAAGATAGTTTTTGAGCTCGGTTTACATTCTTCGAAACCCAGTTGAAAGCCGAACAGTAATTTGCATATTTAACGTTTAATATCTAACCTTTGCGAGAAAATTCTAAAGTATTTGGTAACAACAACAAAAGTCAGCAACGCAAATTCAGCGAAATTCAAAGCAAGTCTTTCTCGGGATGAAAATGGCAACTGGCTGTGGTAATGTTCGCGATTACTGTGATACTGTCTGTAACTATCAACGAACCGGCCGAAGTTGAAATCCAAACCGAAGACTGTTAAATATCATTTTATTATTTTTCAACAGAAAAATCGAGGGGTCCAGAAGGGGGTCCAGAAGGGATCCAGATGGGGGTCCAGAAGGGGGTCCACGTTTCGTACCAACCCTTAGGAGGAGCCACCCACACTGTGAGCACAGTTATTGACAATACATATTAGCAAGGAAAACAACGTAAAATAATAGGAGTACGTTAAATAACGATTTAAGCTCACATGAACTAAATAACGAACGAAGCACACGTAAACTAAATAAGCAAGCAGGAAAATTGCGCATGCACACTTGCATTAAAATGTAATGAATAGAAGCAACAAAGATCTCAGATTTGGGCGTCAGGATAATATAAAGGATATAGAGGATATTACATGCCCGCGCGTGGATATGAATTTTATCTTAGAGTGGTCAACTCGATATCCCACGAGTGAGCGCAGCGAACGAGTGAGATATCGAGTTGACCACGAGAAGATAAAATTCATATCCATAAGCGGGCATGTAATATTCTGTTTATTATATAAACACCAGTGAAATACCAAACCATTTTCAAAGGCTTACAAAGGCGCGATTTATTATGTAACCATAACGACGGTGATCTCTTCACATGTGAAGATAACATGTTATCTTCACATGTGAAGATATGAAGTTTTCGCGGGAAAGCTCACTTGGTATTTCACTGGTGTTTATATAATAAATAATCTCATCTCTGGATTGCTAATCTCCTCTCCTGTAGTGTAGCACCATACTTCTCAACGATAGCACCGTGACGTTTCAAGAATTAAGTCAACTATTTACGAAGCAGTGTAAATTTGAAGCCTTGGTGAAGGAGATGTGATGAAAGTCGGTGAAGTCCATCAATAAAATCCAGTTTTGATGTGCAAAGTCTAGCATATCTCACTAATTGAGATATGAAAACATCATAGGCCGGATTGGTGGGAATGTTGCTATCCATGTGAGGAAAATTGACAATCTGAAATGAGAAGTCATCCCTTGTATCATAGACACTGAGATGAAAAGGAGTGTTGTTATCACCATTCCTTTTTCTTGTGTCTAGATAACAAACATTTTTGTCAACTTGCATTATGCTGTGTTATGCCTGGTGGTCAGAGCACATCAGGTATTTATTCTCATATACTTTTGAAATAAAAATGGAAAGTAAGTTCAGCTCCCAGGTTTTTTTTTTTTTCTCCTCAATCTTTTTCTTTCTTCAAAGAACATTTTGCAAATAGCAACAGGAAAACATAATTTGGGACAGAATCAACAGAATCAAATGCAGGTGCATTAGCGTGGGAACAGCGAACAGTGATTGGTTGAAGTTTTCCCATACATACCTCAGGAGATGTGAATGTGTTGGAATTTTGGAAAACATTTCATTCAAAATAAAATATTCCTAATTCAGTTCTAGCACGAGTCTGCTTAGAAATGTATTTGAGTGAAACGCCGCCGAGAGAACAGAAGAGAGTCCTAGGTCTGACAGATTGATGGAGAACGTTGTTTATACAGGTTTCCAGCAATGCTGAACCGAGTGTTAAAAATAACCACCAGTAGGTCATAGGGTGGGCCATGGCCTAGGCCATGTTTTGTCCACACCCCACACAGTGTTTTATACTCAGTCCGCGTTTTATACCTAGTCTGCAGTCCGGGTCCGCAGTCCGCAGTCTGCAATCCATATTTTATACTGACCACATTATATCTGGCGTCTGAGTAAGCGTACCTGATGCAGCATCACCATCACTGGCCTGATCTGCTAAACAAATCGTCCCTCAGAAGCTTTAAAGTGATTCAGGGTTTCACAATCCATTTTCCACTATTCGTGACTGTTCGCTACTATTCGCTGTTCGCTGATTGCTGTTCGCTATTCGCGACTATTCGCTATTCGCTATTCGGGTTTTCCAGACACCCTTACTTCTTAATGTATCATGATATGCATAGAAATGGGAATGATTGAAACCTCATTGGGAGTAAGTATTATTAGGAAGACCTCGGTAAATTTGAAAAATTGTGCTACAGTACTTGGGCTTTGTATACATGTACACTGTTCCTCAAAGTCAGTTTTAGCAAGAACCCTGCAGTTTGCATGCAAATGAGTAACCAGAGACAAACCTGGTTTGTTTCAGATGACATTTTGTTGTGATCTCTTCAGTCAATTTTCTTATCCATTCCATGAATCTCTCAAACACAACTGTCAACTTGGGTTGACCAAGCATCTTTCTTCTTGTTTTATATTCCAGTCTTCCTTGACACTAAATTATGAATTGTTATGATACATTTTGTATTCTAATTTTTGTAATTGTTTTGAAATTTATATGAGGTGTACATTTTTACAGGATGTATAACATTGTTATTTTATTTCATTGGAAAAAAAACTTTTCACCTGTAAATAACTGACTGCTATCGATTTTAGTATTTTTGGCTCTGTGACTACAAGTAACTTCCATGTCCCTTTTCATGGAAAAGTGGTAACCTATTTATTGCATTACTTTTGAGTTTTTCAAGGACATAAAGGACATTAAAAATTTAAAGAGTTCTTAATGTCAAATCAGTGATTCTCATTTTCCTTTGTTCCTTCTTCTAAATGAATGAATGAATGAATGAATGAATGACTAACCAACCAACCAACTGACTGAATGAATAAATTATTATTGATTATCTTAAATGGGGCTTTCCCGGGACATTGTATGATATTAAGCCTTTTATACCTGCTGGAAGAATCCTTCTAGATGTGCACGCCAGCGATTGAAAGGATTGGTTGGTGGTAGATGGTGAAATGTGTTCTGGTAATAATTATGGCTGTTGCAGCTATTTCAACAGTGTGATCTTTGTAGATGTCTGCAGCAGTTGATTCACAGTCATAAATGATTGGAAGGCAGAGTCTTCATAGCTTGTCTCACCACTGCTAGATGTGTTCACATCTACCTCTTCCCAACCATCATCACTGGCATTCTGCTCAATCTCCTCCTCACTGCTACTTTCATCCTTCTTCTGTGTTTTGTACTTTCCAGTTTCCTTCACCTGCTTCAGTGACTTCATGTACTCTTTCTCTCTCTCTCATGCTGTTTTGCTTTTCGTTTCTTGCACTCATTCCTGCATGAAGTATTAATTATTGTCAGCAAGTGCATCTGTTTGTACAGGGTGAAGATGTCTTGCATTTATTTGAGAGGTTATTGTTTGAGCTGAGATTTTGGAATAATCAAATTGTTTTAGTAGAAACTAACTACATGTTTACATGTAGAGGATGTGAGGATCATTCTTCATTTGTTTAAATGTAGTTGAAATATAGCAAAGAAAGACCATCTTAACACCTTTATACATGTATGTACCTTTCACTTAACTTTGGCAAAACATGTAATGCTGTCATGAATGCAATCTTTTCACTTTCAACTTCTCTCATGGCTTCCCTACTCTTCCCTTAGTTAAAGAGAAGTTATATAATTTTATGATCATCAGAGGTGTATGGGTCTTTTCAGCTTTTCATGGCCTTTTGATTGCTGTAGTCACGGAGATTTTTACACAGTAGTTTGTTGAGTCAACCAGCCAGTTTTACACTGGGCAAATTGTCCATCTGTGGACACAACTTTGCCCAGCTGCTTTCAACACATCAACCAATGTTAAAAAAAACCCACCATATCCAAGTTAACTATCCTGCCCACTGGTGCAATAACCTCTTACCCAACTGTTAAAAAATATTAAAATTTGACACCCCTGGTTTTATGGGATTTTTGCTGATTTTTTTACTGTTTGGTATCACAAAAAATATTCCAGGTACAGCATGTCTTATTAAGTGTAGTTATTAGGTTGCACCACCCCCACCTCATCCTTTTTTCATGGTAACATTTTTTATTATTTTTTATTAACAAAAGACAAAAGTTGATTCATGGAATTTTTTCAGATTATTTTAATGGTTCCTTAAAGAACCTTTTTCTCTTCAGCTCAAGCAACAGCAGTCTTCACTGTTACTTTCCATCTTTAATTCCTTCTCCGTCTTTCACTGTTTTTGTTTTCGATCTCTACATGTTACTTTTTCTTTCCACACAGCTTCATTCCTGGTGCCATTAGTGCCAGATGATTTCCTTTGGAACCTCAAATTTTGCCGCGCCTGCACTAATTTTCAATGACAACATAATGAACAAAAGCAGTTTACATTAAAATACTAATTTGTCAGCAACTTTCAAATTTGCAAAAAACTTAAAGGGTTTGCATGCTGCTTACTGTATGTGATTTGACAATTTATGTTACTTATTTCTTCAGGTACTCCTTTGATGTCTTCATCATGGTTTTTTCTTCCCACGTGACCTGCCTTGCCAGAATACTGTACAATGCCAGCTTGGGGATGCAGGCAGCCGTCATTAGTGAGAGCACAAGAATCCACACTGGACCGATGTTCTGTTACAATGCAGCAAAAATGGATTTCTTTTTTGGTTTAAGTTAACACGTACTTACTATAATGGAGTTACCAGTCAAACTAATAATAATTGTTACCTTATGAAGAATTGCCATGTTAAAGTTTTACACTCATAGTGTACGCAGTTGAGGTCAATCCTCTTGTTATGATACACCAATGCATTTCTATGGAATCCTTCTGCTTTGTTGGTCGTCCTCTTCCCCTTCTCTCCAATGTATTCCTCAGGTTTTTCAGCCATCTTCTGAAAGACTTTTTTGAAAGCTGCCAGTTGGTTGGGGGCAATTGAAGGCATGCTTACACTGATATGATTTGCCATCATCATTCATCTTGAAAAGGAAAGCAGTGTCAAAAATATGTGTACTACGTAGTTAAAGGCAAAACAATGTGTTGTACACTGTAGGTTAATGACAGACCTCATTCATGTTTGTTTATGGGAAAAGGGGATAGGGTGTCATTTTAGCTATTAACATACAGACTAGTCCAAATAAAGCAACATGTGGGTAGGAAATTCCAAAATCAGTGGCCAAATATTGACCAGATAAATTTTTTAGCACAATAAACCTTATTACACTGAAAGGCATTCTAGAGTGCAATACCGACAGTCTCCAATCATACAACTACTGGGTTAATGTTGGGCTTGACTATTGATCAAATCCGTGATACAGATAGAAAACAATTGCAACTGACGTCAGTTACAAATGTAGTTGACCCAGGTTGGACTGGGGAGCAGTGACTTTCAAGTGATCATTGTCATTGATTGATATCAGCTGTCAGATATTCTGATCTTTTACAGCTGTCGGTGTAGTTAGGGTAATTTTCCTAATAACAACTTATGCTCATTTGAAAGGCTTTTCAAAGGACCAAGAATGGCATTTTCTCTTTTTTAATATCTTCTCTTGTTCCAGAGACATTCAAGATTTTTTTTTAAATGATGTCACAAATAATTGTTTAATCAGTACAAAGATAAATCAGAAAATCAAGACTAATCTCAGGAAATATTGGAGTGATGCTACTTAAACTTGGCACCAATAATATGCACCAGGCCAGAAACAAAATGACACCCATTTTGACATTGCCATGGTTACTCTTGTCCCCAGTCCCTTTCTGTTATTAACCAAATATTTCCATTTTGATCAGATAAGGAAAGGCAGACAATCCTACTTGAAATGCACGAAGTGACCATACTGCCCTACATCTTCTCCACAGCTCATTGGGAGTAAATGATGTTTGATTAAGACAAAATGTGAGAGCGTCACTTGAGCATTAAACAGACTGGAAAGCAAAATTGTTGCCATGGCAACAGCACTGTAGGTGTCATTTTGTGTCATACCTAAGGTACAATAATTTTTCACTGGTGCCAAGTTTGAACAGCGTCACTACAATATTTCCCTTTACTTTTGATTTTGTGATTTATCTTTGTACTCAAACAATTTGTGATGTCATCAGTGTTTTAACAAAATCTTAAATATCTTTGGAACAAGAGAAAATATTAAAAAAAAAAAAGAAAATGCCATTCTTGTTCTCTTTGAAAGGCCTTTCAAATAAGCATAATTTTTTTTTACTTCATAATTATGCAATTCAGGGGGGCTATGTACATGTAGAATCCAAAATACTAAATAATGCTGATGATTGTTTTACAAAACATCATTTGTCTCATGTCACAAGGGTTTTCTACTCAGTTTTTTTGGTTGAGGTTAGTTTCTCAAAACAATGTCTATTTCAGTTTTCTTATTATCAGTCTATAATTTTCAATAAATTCATCATCTTCAATCATCTTATTTACCTGCAGCAAAGTGGTGGGGGAGGGGGGAGTTTGGGTGGGTGGTGATTATTGGAAAATGTGACATCCAAAGAAGACAGGCACATCTTTTATGGTAATGTTTTGAGTTTAGAGTATACATAACGAGAACCACTTCGTGAATTTTACCGGGGCCACTTTTGCCTTGGCAACCCACGTTTACACTAGCATGCATAAGGGTCGTTTACATCAAGAAGTTTATCGCGGGACATGAAAATCTATTTTATCGCAAATATTCTTTGGAGAAAAAAACGTCTAATTACTAATGTGAAAAGAGAAAATAATATTTGCCTGTGTACTCATTTCGATAATAGAATTACGCCCCGGCTTTCATAAGAATCTTCCCTGCTAGCAGAGGTCTCTTCTGCCAGCAGGGCCGGAAATAAAAATCACGCCGGCCAAGGGCGCCTATGCTTTGTCGCATAAAAATTGGCATAAAATCTACATTAAATCAAACTGCTGATTCTTAACGATATCCAAAAAAGTAAATTTAATTTAGTCATAGTTTACAATTCTTGAAAACGCGGTTACCCTGTGCTGTTGAAGACGGTTTTTTGTCTTCAAATCACGGGCTCGAAAAGTCCAGCTAGTCATGGCACGTCGCGGGCCAAATCTACAAACTTCCAGGGTCTCGTTTTCATTCCTAAAACGGACAAATTACTTCCTTGGCACTTAAAATAAAAAGGAAAAACATAAATCGATCTTTAGGTAGCCTCAGAATGGAAGATCAAGGTGAACGGCGCCCTCAAACTTTTCTTGTGAATAATTTTTCCTTCCCTCAACCGCGACGAAAACAAGGCGATCGGTGCGCTTTCAAGAGAGTTTTGAATACAGATAGCGGATTTAAAGCAACTGCCTGGACTTTAGAAAACAAAAATGGCAATGTACATATTAGTTGGAAGTTGAATTCAGCTTTTAGCACGATAGGCAAAGCCACAGCCGATAAAATAACTGCAAAATTTGTGGGAAAAACTCACGGTACTTTTTCGAGCTCTTGAAGAAACGGCTTCATAGTCGAGTCTTGATATTTCTATATCGTGTTTGTTATTTGTTTTATCTGTGTATGTCGTCCTCGTAATGCCTGGTATTACTCGTGAGCAGCTAACTACAATTTTGGAGGAGAAATTAGCTCCATTTCAGAAGAACTTTGACGATCTAAACAAATCTGTAGAAGAGGCCAAAGAGCTTTTAAATTTCACCAGCCAAAAATATGATGTTTTACTTGAAAGACTCACAGCCTACGAGAAGGAGAATAAGGAGCTGCGAAATGAGAACAAGATAATGAAGAAAGCCCTGGATAACTTGGAAAGTTCGTTTAAGTCTCTAAACAAGGCAACCAATGACCTAGAGCAGTATACTCGAAGGGAATGTGTTGAAATACGAGGTGTACCGCAGTATCCTGGTGAATCTACAAATTTGATCGTGGAACAAGTTGGGAAAGTTATTGGTGTCGAGATAACTGATAAAGATATATCTGTTAGCCATCGCCTTCCCGCGACGAAGACCAATAAGAGCAAGAAGCCCGGCCCGTCGCCTATCATTGTCAAGTTCGTCAGACGTGACATGAAAGATGCATTTTATCGGGCGCGAACGAAGCTTAAGGGCATGACGTCGAAAGACCTGGGTTTTACGAACGAGCAACGTGTGTTCATTTCAGAAAGTCTTACTCCTATGAATCGTGAACTCTTTAATGAAGCTTTGAAAGTCAAGAAGGATTTGAATTTCAAATTTATTTGGACTTCAAATGGCAGAGTATTCTTGCGAGTCTCTGAGGAGTCCCCAGTTATCTTCATTAGCAGCCGGGATGATCTTGTAAAAGTTAAGAACCAAAATAGAAGTTCAGGGCTCGTTTTGTCAGGTGAATAATTTATTTAATTATTTATTTATTTTAATATCAAGGACAAGCTCTGTAAAATGGAAATTGTGACTAAATGCATTATGAAGATCCTGCTGTGACTGTGACCAACTGTCCTAAATGTCCTATAACTAATGAAACTGTTAGTGCACCTGATAGAGAAAGGCTCAGTGACTATTCTACTTTATCAATGCTAAGCATTAGTTATGTTGACAATGTCTGTCATTTGAGTAATTTAGATGCTGACTTGAATATGCCTGTTGATAGTAACTTCAGCTACTATACTCTTCATGATTTTCATAGTAACCCTGACATTTCAGAGTGCTTCTTAAGCAATCATGCATTTTCTATATTGAACTCTAATATCAGAAGTTTACCAGCAAATTTCGAGAACTTTTCAAACATGTTATCAGAGCTATACTTTCCCTTCTCAGTCATCGGTTTAACTGAAACTTAAATTAAGATTGATCAAGGATCTCTGATTAATATAGATTTACCTGGATATTCTTTTTTGTCACAACCTACACTTTCAAACGCTGGGGGAGTTGGTTTTTACATCAAAAATGACTTGAATTTTACTGTCCTATCAGAACTTTCAGTTACTACTGCTGATTATGAAGCTCTCTGGATTGAAATACACAACAACTATACCTCAAATATACTTTGTGGCATTATATACAGACACCCCAATGGAAATTTAGATAACTTTCTTGACTATTTGAGCTCTACTGCTGAGAGGGTTAATCAAGGAAATAAATATTGTGCAATATTAGGGGATTTCAAAACAAATTCCTGTTAAGCAACTTTCTAAGAATGAGCGTAAGCTACTCTCAAAGCCTTGGATTACTCCTGCTTTGAGGAAATCTATATATGTCAAGAATAATCTACACAAGAAATTTATCAAGACTAAATCAATATACATTCATACAAAATTTAAATTATATAGGAATAAATTAAATCATCTTCTGAAAATATCTAAGAGGAAATATTACAATAACTATTTCCTTGATAACAGAGGTGATAGTAAAAAAATATGGAAAGGACTCAAACAAATAGTTAACTTTAAACCTCAAACCAGTGTAAAACAAATCAAACTTAGAGTGCATGACCAGGAAATTATTAACCCAGCTGAGGTTGCAAACGTTTTTAATACATATTTTTCCACTATAGGCAGTGAACTAGCTAAATCAATACCTAGAGTAGCTAAAACCCCCATGGAATATCTACGCAATCCAGTTTATGACTGTTTCTTTATTTTCCCAACTACTTCTGTTGAGATTGAAAATGAGATTTCTAGATTAAAATTTGGCAAAGCTACAGGTCCTTTCAGTATATCAGTTGATATCCTTAAATTGTTAAAATCAGTTCTGTCAAAACCACTGGAAATGGTATTTAACACCTCATTTTCTACTGGACTTCTACCTAGTGACTTAAAGTTAGCTAATGTCATACCTGTTTTTAAAAAGGGATCTCAAACCTGCTTATCAAACTATCGTCCTATTTCATTACTCTCAATTTTTCACAATCTTCTTGAAAGACTTATGTGTAATAGGTTAAATAGTTTTTTGGAGAAGCAAAAAATTTTATTTGAAAACCAATTTGGATTTAGGTCAAATCATAACACTGATCATGCAATCTTATCTATAGTAGATAAAATTCAAAAAGCAATAGAGAATCGAAACTATTCTTGTGGAGTTTTTCTTGATTTCAGTAAAGCGTTTGATACGGTTAATCATAAAATCCTGTTAAACAAGCTAGAATATTATGGTATAAGAGGAATTGCAAATGACTGGTTTAAGTCGTATCTTGATAATCGTCAACAAGTTGTCACAGTAAATAATGTAACTTCAGGGAAATGTAGTATCACATGTGGAATTCCACAAGGTTCTGTTCTTGGTCCCCTGCTGTTTTTATTGTATATCAATGACTTTCACCATTCCTCAGAACCTTTTGATTTTCATTTATTTGCAGATGATGCTAATTTATTCTATGAGCATAAAAGTCTCCAGATACTCCAAACTAACATAAACTTAGAACTAACTAACATTCATACCTGGCTTTGTGCCAACAAACTCTCTTTGAATATAGAAAAATCAAATTTTATACTTTTCCATCCACCGCAAAGAAAATTAAATGACTCTATGTTCAATCTTCTCTTATGCAATAAGCAACTGAAAAGAGAGTACTGCATCAAATATCTTGGCATACAAATTGATTCACACCTTAGTTGGAAAAAGCAAGTTGAATTTATAGCTAAAAAAATTAGAAGAAGTATTGGCATTTTATACAAAGTAAGACACTTTGTGGACATAAGCATTTTGGTTAAATTATATTACGCCTTAATCTATCCTTTTTTGACTTACGGTATTATTATTTGGGGTAACGCATACGAATCAATTCTTAAACCTGTATTTACACTTCAAAAGAAAGCTATGCGCATTATCACTTTTTCCCAGTTCGACACTCATTCTGGCCCTTGTTCAAATCTCTTCAGGTAATTAAGTTCTATGATCTTGTTACATTGTATGTTGCTATTTTTATGTACAAATTCCATAATCAACTCCTTCCTACTACTTTTCATTCCTTCTTCACTAAAGTAATTGATATTCATAAATACAATACTAGATTTGCAGCAAAACAGTCTTACTATCTTCCTTATGTAAGAACTAACTATGGTAAATTCAACATTCGGTTCATAGGCCCATCTATTTGGAATTCCCTTGACAGTGATATAAAGTTGTCATCCCTGTCTATGTTCAAGAAAAGGTTAAAAGAGCAATATCTTGAAGGATATTAGAATGCGTTAGTAAGATTAGATTTGTAAAACTGTTTTGCACTATCTATAGTTTTCCGTATCTTAGTTGTAAATGCCATACCCTTTGCTTACTTTATGTATTTTTTTCTTTTTTAAACTCTAGTCTTCTCCTATCTATTTTATAGTATTTTCTCTTTCCATAACCTTATTTTTGCTCACGGTTTTGTTACATGTGTGTATGTATGTTAGTATCTGCTTGTGTACCGACCTAAATTAGATGATTAGTTTTGTTAAACTGGCTGCCTGCCCTCTTTAACTTTATGGTTATTTCAGGTAGCCAGTCCCCTCTTTTTCTTTTTATTTCAATGATTGTACGTTTGTAATGTCACTAAATGGGGAAAATAAAGCATGTTGTTGTTGCGTGAATAATTAATTCGAAAATTTGGTTTATCAACGGAGTTGATAATGTAAATTGACCACCGTACAGGGATTCGATTAGCTGACGTTTCGAGCGTTAGCCTTTCTCTTCAGAGTGAATGGCCATCACCGCGCTCAGGAGATTGATCAACAGTCAGCACTACAGACGTCACAAAAGGAAAAGAATGACAGAATTCCATTCACTCTCACATTTCACCCGCATAATAACCCAGTTAAAGCCATCATTCTTAATAACTTTAAGATACTGCAAAATGATCCAGAAACTGCTAGAATCTTTTCGGAACCACCGCTGATTTCATTCAAACGCGACAAAAATGAAGGTAACTTTCTAGTTAAAAGCGCATTCAAAACAACTGAACAGCCTGGCACTTTTAAATGCGCGCGCTCGCGATGCAAAACTTGTCCTTTCATTCAAAACACTGACAAAATATCGGGCCCTAAGCGATCTGTTAAGATCACTGATCGTTTCACGTGTACCTCCGGAAATGTTATCTATTGCATAACCTGCACATTATGCAAAAAGTTATACATCGGCGAAACAGGAAGACGACTAGGTGAACGATTCCGAGAACATCTTCGTGATGTTGAGAAAGATGACAAAGACGCATCCAAACCTGTCGCTCGGCATTCTAATCTCCCTAACCATTCCAAACAACACATGTCGATCTCCGGCCTTTCCCTACATCAAGGTACCACGGAAAGCCGTAAAAATCTCGAGAAAAAACTGATCTTTCAAATTGGCACTCTTAATCCCCACGGTATCAACGAGCGCTTTTCATTCAATTAATTTATTCCTGTTTTTCAAGTTACCATGTTACCACCAATAGCGTAGCTCCATTTTCTGTATGTAAACCATACACAACCCACAATTCCTCGATTCGCTCCGACGAAGGGCTAACGCTCGAAACGTCAGCTAATCGAATCCCTGTACGGTGGTCAATTTACATTATCAACTCCGTTGATAAACCAAATTTTCGTGTTCCACTCCCCCACCGACGCAGCACCACAGTTTCTTTAGAAACTAATCCCCTTTATTCATTAATTAATTCGAACACGCGTTCACGCAGCGAATCGCGTCTGTGAAATTTCGAACATTTTTTGTGCTTTTAGATAAGTTTTTTTTGCCTCATCTTGAATGAAAATTTATTGTTATTGAACTTCCTGTCGCGTTTCTTTCATTTGGTTGCCTTCATTTGAGAGTTTTAGTGCACGCTGGATTTTGATTTTACGGCGACCCCCGTGATTTGTTTGTTTAGTATATTCGCTTCCCTCAAATATATTTTTATTGAGTCTTGTTCAGCTTCTACGGAACTACTGGGGATAGAGCTAAGTTGGTACTAAATTTACACAGTTGAAAAACGATTTATTTCAAAATAATTGCCTTGTTTTTGTCGTCTTTTTGATGTACAACTTTCCTCTTTCTCTCGCTGCGCTGTAAAATTTCGTCGGGCGGCGAAAAAATTATCCGATTTCTTCTTTTTGAATTCGTTTTACGTGTGTTTTTCGCCGAGGACTTCGGTATAAGAATCGAAGGAATCCTTTTAAAGAGAAATTTTTAACATGCTACTCTTGTTCTTGAGACGTCTTATAAAACGCAGTGAATAAACTTACGTTTTTCAAGAGATTGATGTAAAGATAGTTTTGAAATATGTTCGCTTTGATTCTCGATAAAAGGTTCACTCTCGAGTGCAGTAATTATGCCATACCTTTGGATGAAACCTGCACCACTCTGATGGATGAATGTCTAGGTAGTGTTGGTGGTAATTTAAAATGGCCTCTGAGAATGTCCCCGTTGGGTCCTCGCACATATAGAGCTCCTCACATTGTATGAGGTTTTTGAGACACTTTTTTACATTATGGAGCATTGCTTCTGTCATCCTTTTACACTTTGGTCTCTTCTCGTCCTTACACTGAAATTAAAAACATTCAAGAAACTACAAGGTTGTGTTGGGAAAATTTGCTTTGAGGGGAGAAGCCCAAAAGAGTTGAATAAGTTTGTGACTTAAAATAATTGTCAGTGGTGACAATATTGGAGCTACTTCAGGTCTCATTATTGGGCTTTCAGATTCAACATTACTTTAGTTTTCGATAGCACCCCCCTCCCCCCCCCCCCCCCCTTGCTTATGAAGTTACTATGGTCGAAATAATGACCATTATCTCACCTTACTTGCACACACTGTAAACTACTGACTATGACCATTTTAATTGAAAGGACTCGCTGGTAACTTTTTCGTATCAGTGACAGAATTTATTGGTGAAGCACTTGGCTACATGATTATTGAGGAAGACATCAATGTGGAATTATTTTCCTTCAGATGTGGAAATGCAGGATGGCACTTCAAAGGGGGCTGAGCTAAAAAATATCCCAGCTGTCCCAACTCCCCAATAAAACGTACCGGTATCTATCCATTAAGTGGACTGGAGACAAGTATGGTTAAGTAGATATAAGTAACTCACTTACAGTGTTCACTAGGTCTATCTACGCTGAACTGACGTTACCTGACAAGGGGTTTTCTTCACATTTTTTAGCTCTGAATGGAAAGTTTTAACTGTGATTTCCGCAGTAAACCACTTCAGCCTTGGGGAACTTTTCGAACAGCACATTCGCGCATGTGGAATCGTGATTCATCACGCATTCCCTGACATCAAAGTTGTCCTCCTGAAGGTTGGTCAGCAGCTCCTCGAAGATGTCTCCTTCAGCACCCCCTGATGTTCCCGTCCAATTTGACCCAACGCCTCGTTTCGATCGGTGCGCGAACTGGAGGACTTTCCCGGTTTGCTTATCGTGAATTGTGCCACTTGAGTTGTTCGCGTGAAGCCTCCGAGTGAGATAAAAGCCGTCGAATATTATTTTGAGGTTTTTCTGGTCTCCTCGCCGAATTATTTGGCGTTTAACCTCAGAACAAGACCAATTAGCCAGTTGTTTCACGTAAGGGTGGACCCACTTCACCACGCGTTGCCATTGGGTTTTCGATGGGTGGCCTACACGTAAGGTGCCAAGGACATGTTCATAAACTTTGTAGTTCTCTCCGTTGAGTAAGAAGGACAGAAGCACATAATTTGGAAGCCAGGACTTTGGCCGAAACTTGGGTTCTATAATCCGCGAGCTAGGGTGGATTTTGCGTGACATTTTTTGCATGACAAATCAAACGCATAAATACCTGCTTTTACTTCAGTTTTGCTTGTAACACCCTTAATCCGCAAAGTTGAGACTCAAAAGCGGCCTCCAAGAAATCGGAGCTTGTGAAACAAAGATTTGCATCCAGAACTTGCAATTTCTTGGTAGTCGTTTTTTCCAGGTCGTGACCGTAGCGATCGAGAATGCCGGCGATTTGATTCGTATAGATGGTCTCCGATGTTAAAGATTCGTCGTCTATAAAAACTGAGATGGGCAAACCTGCCATTAGGTCGGGTATGTTTTGAACAAACGTAGCAAAATCCTGTACATTTGATAAGGAAGCGTCGGCTGCCTCGGACGGCAAGCAATTATTGACTTTTATTGGGTGATCCGTTTGCGCCGCTTCGGTTTTGGTAGAACATAGATAGGGGCCTGTTATAACGAAAGCAACATTTTGGGAACTTGTAGAACATTTTATTATTATCATTATCATTATCATTATCATTATCATTATCATTATTATTATTATTATTATTATTATTATTATTATTATTGTGTTTACAAATTTGATTTTACCCCTATGTTTTGACGCGCGGCCGCGGCCGGCATAAAGTTCCGTGGTAAGCCGCCGACGAATGATGAGCCTCTCCGCGTCCTTAGCAACAGACTTGCAGTTAAGTTCGTCCCTCCTTAAGTGGGGAACTACGTACACAAGGAACTGAATGAATGAATGAATGAATGAATGAATGAATGAGTGGGTGAGTGAACGAATGACTGAATGAATGAACGAACGAATGAATGAATGAGTCAATGAGTGAGTGAACGAATGAATGAATGAATGTGTATTTTAGGTATATACAACAGGTGCAAGCTTTTTATTAAAAGTACTTATCTCATCTCCTATGATGCTGAACATGGAAATTTTCATTTAAAAAAATGGACTTTGCTTTTACTAAAACACGAGAAGAGTCCTGAAACATAAAACCGCTTTTAGATGGGATGGATCATCGCAGTTATAAAGTCAAAGCAACTTAAGCGATGTATTGTTAATCTTTCACCCAGAGTTAACACGCATGACTTATATATTGGCATTCATAAACTGGAACTAAACATTCATTAGAACGGCAGAGCAATATTGCTGCAACTCATTAAAACAATTCGATCAAACTAAATGATATCTCATGATGTATTTTTTGGCAGCAAGTTGAATGACAACCGCTTGAAGTCTTTACCTGGTGGAGTTTTTGACCATAACCCTAACCTGCTTTTGTTGTAAGTAAAGCTGTGACAGAGCCTTAACTAAAATGGAAACTCCCAAGATTGCTGCTAGAGCCACTTTTTCATGGCATTATTCTATTATATAGTTAACAATTATCCTGCGAAATCGCGCGGAATATCACCTGATACTTAGCCGAAGACGCCGTAGGAGGAGTTGGCTAAATTCAGGGGATATTCCGCAAGATGGAGCAGGATAATTTTTTTATTATTATGTTAACGTTAGTTTCAGTAGTTTCACGTGCAATCTTTGTGGTTTCCCAGGTACCATGGTATGGAATCCCAAAAATATGGGCTCCTAAGTCTCCACTGATTAACATCAGTGGGCAGATGGGGTTTTTTGTGTGTGTGAGGGAAGGTGGTTGTGAGCAGAAAATAAAACCATTAATAAAATTGTTAGCTTTGTAAGGGGTTATACTAAGCGAAAGACTTCTGCGACGCAGCACGCTTAAGCTCAACAATTAGTGTTAATTAAAGTAACAAAAACAACTAAAACCTAGTAGAAATGTTAGATTAAATTACCAGAGAAAGCCACATTAAGGGAATAGCTTTGGGGAGGGGCAAAACATGTGAAGGGATTAGGGTCAGCTAATTTTTGGGAGTGGGAATTTCTGTATGAGGACTATGGCTAGCTAGTTTGGTCGGGGAGGTGGACGGTGGTGGGGGAGGGAGGGGGGGTGATTGAGGGAGAACAAAGCAAGTATACGGATTGGGGTTGGCTAATTTGGGGAAGGCAGAGACTCTGTATAAGGATTAAGGCTATACTGAGCGAGAGACTTCTGCATCGCAGCACCCTCGAGCTGTTTTTTAAGCTCTCTATTAACTAGAACTAAACACTCATTAGACCGGCAGAGGAATATTGCTGCAACTCATTAAAACAATTTGATCACACACAATGATATCTCATAATGTATTTTTTGGTAGAAAATTGAATGACAACCGCTTGAAGTCCTTACTGGATAGAGTTTTTGATCGAAACCCGGACCTGCTTTTGTTGTAAGTAAGACTGGGAAGTAAGCCATAAAAGAGCCTTAACTAAAATGGAAACTCTCGAGATTGCTGTTAGAGCCACTTTGACATGGCATTAATGTATTATAAATTGTTTCCAAAAACAAAATAGGAACTTGGAAGCCAATGAGCTGGAGACCTTGCCGTCGAAAGTTTTTGCCAACAATAAGGAACTGAGGAGCTTGTAAGCAAATCTAGAATGTCTCTTCTTTTCGCTTTAACAAGACGGTCTTTTTTCAACTAGCTAAGTTATATAATTTCCCAGACGTTGAAAACGCAGATCGTGTTTATGGCCAATATTTTAGTAATATTCTTGCTATTGTTGATGAAGAATATTTGGGGGGATTAAAAAAGAAAAAAAAGAAAAAAAAAAGAAAGAAAGAAAGAAAGAAAGAAAGAAAGAAAAGAAACCAAAAAAAACTTTTCTGAGGCATTTCTTGCTTTTTCTGAAGCATTCATATTCTACCGCATATTTCGAGGACACGAAAATCTTCACCCAAAGACCGCAAGCACTTATACCCAATGAGCATTGTTATGTTCTATCGTTGTTTATCTGTTGTCTGTGTTTTGTGTGTTTGCTGTGTATGTTTCTGTGTGGGGAGGGGTGGGAGGTGGCATGTGTGTCTGTGTGGGGAGGGGGAGGGGTGGGGTGGCATGTGTGGCTTGCTTTTACTTTTATTCGGGTGGAATAAACGGTTATACACCGAAACCCTGCTAACTTGAACTCGGTTGACAGTGACTCCCTGCTAATTATATAACTCGAACAAAATCAGATTTTCCCTGGATTTGATCCTATTTTCCGATCTTGTTTTATCCGCTAACTCAAACTTAACTCGAACTCTATTCAAGAAACAAACAAGATCTGAATTTCTTTATTTCGAAATATGCACAACAGATCTAGAACTCTTTCAAATTATATTTTACTGTGACATTGCTTCTCGACAGAAACCTAAATCGCAACCAGCTAAAGCAACTGGATGCAGATGTGTTTCATAACAATACTCGGCTGGGACAGCAGTAAGAGAATTTTGCACTTTAATGTTTTAGCGAGTCTGTATTTGCAATTGTCATTTAAATGAACTTGAAATAATTAAGGCGACTAAACTGATACTATTACGATCATGCTTTGACAGAGCAGATAAGTACAAGTCGTTGCTACAAAAAATATTTCTTCAGAGCGAGATGCCACCTGAATATTCCGATGACCAGCCTGATATATGGGGATTGTAAGTATCTGTTTTATTTAAAGCTACGTTAACCCAGCTTTTCACTGCAAGGAAGAGATCACGTGAAACACCTGCTGTGAAAAGAAAGGGTGCAGTGTAGCTGAAACCGAAAATGATCTCGATCTCATGGACGGACAAAGAGATCCTCGACTTACTGAGATACATCTTTCCTGTTTTGTTCTTCTGCACTGGGTATAATAAGAGGATACAACTGATATGTTTGTCGGTAGGTTTTGTCTTACAACAAGCTGAAGAACTTGCCTGAAGGAATATTTGATAACAATCACGATTTGAAGAATCTGTAAGTTTAAAATTTATACGTACTATTGGGTTAGGGGAGAGGGGGGGGGGGGGGAGGGGGGGTTGAGGGGGTGGGGGGGGGTCGTGTTAATGCATTATCACAACATCATAAAAAATATATATCAAAATAACGTTCTCAGAGTCCATTAGTAGTTGTCGGTGTTGACTATAGGTTTTTTAAACTCGCTGGTATGACTATTGTTTTCTAACCGGTAAATTTCTCATGCTATCGACTGTCAGTGACATTTTTGAATAAATATGTGAATGATCATCGCAGCTATGAGCACTACGTAAGCAGAGGTGAAAATAAAGCCTGAAAATATTTAGGCTTGTACGTACGGGATTCCAACGCATGACATCCTCACTGCTACTTAAGTAGTGTTCATAACTGCGATGATCATTCACATTTTCATTCTCTAATCCGAAGTTCAAATATATGATTTTCATATATTCATTCTCACAAATATTCATCATTCACGGGTATATTACGAACCAACAAAACGACCAGCTCCCAGTTGGCTTGTTAGCTCAGTTGGTAGAGCACTGCGCCGGTATCGCAGACGTACAAACCTGAATTTTTTCAGGCTTTCATTACTGCTTAAGTAGTGTGCATAACTGCGATTATCATTCATATATTCATTCTTTGATCCGCAGTTCAAATAAATGATTTTCATATATTCATCCTCACATACATATTTTTACAGGCTTAAAATTTAGAGATTTGAGCTCGTGCGAGCTCTGAGATCTGTGCTTTACTACTTTGCGCCTGACGGTCACTAATCCCGCACGAATTTTGCACGTGATCATACGCTTATTTTTCGTTGCAATCTACTTATTCAATCTTTGCCACGAAATGATGATGGATAAGGTTTCATCCTTCGTTTCTTAAATATTATTACGACTGTGGTATATTTTATAGGTGGCTGGAAAGCAATGGGCTGCAGAAATTGCCACCTGGAATATTCGACAACAATAAGGAACTGCAGACACTGTAAGTAAACAATTTTTTTTATTGCGTTAAAAACTGTAAATATTCAAGGTCTCTGCAGGCATGATCCGCACCTACTCGGTCTGGGATGGGGTTAAGCCTGTCGATATCATGTTTATTCATCTTTTGTGGCTAGAGGGAGAGTGGGGGGGGGGGTAGTAGGGGAGAGAAGTTAGGAGGGAAATTCGTAGGATTCACTTCCGTTCATGACTTCAAGATTGTTAAATGAAAGAACATTAGGCTTTAGGATGATTAGCATGTAACAGACCGTTTCCTTTCTCGCAAATGATGACGGTCACATGCCATGGGCATGTAAGGTCATTATCCACAACCACCGGCAACCATCTTGGAACTATGAATTTCCAGGAAAATTAAAAAGAAAAAGAATGTTCTGGGAAGAAAGCAATTTTCGCTATTACATTAAGAGCATTCCCTTGTGGTTGTCATGGGAATATCTGTTGGCATGGTTATTGGCATTTCACAACAGTTTGATGTTGAATATTAATGCCCAGAAAAGTCGCAAAGCCTTGTCACGAAACAAAAGGATCCTTGAGCTCCCAGAATCCACTTTTTTACTAGTCAACATATATTGAGTACATTGAGGATAATTATAATTGACAACTTTCTTATATCACTTGTGAAGTACGTGATTAGCTCTGGACAGTGGTAATATTTCCGCAAAGTAAACCTTCCAAATTGGTTAAAAAAAATACAAAGCCATATGCTAAAATATTACCAAAACAAAAACTAAGTGAAGACATAATTCATTCAGAAATAGTACTGAAAAGAAAAAAACAGATTTTCAGCCTAGTGTACTGTCACATCTTGTTTTACTGGTAATGTTTGAGAAACGTCTCTCAAGGTCGGTTATTGCCCCCATAGGGTTTTGGCCGAGAGGCCAAAACCCGAGGAGGCAGTCTACGAGTCCCCGCGTAAATATATACAAGGAATTTCAAAAATGTAAGAAATGTGTTTGTAGTATGGGAAGCGTTCCCAATTTGATGAAACTAGGCGCGCCAGGATGTCTCGGGTAACATTCTTGCTTTCACATCAAAATGGCTGCTAGCAGCCGAGTATGCCGTTCTCAGAAGGAAAAGACAGCTTTTTAAAACTGTTAATCAAAATAACAAGATCCACCGAACACACGACAGCTTAAACAATGGAAATCGGTTAGTTCATAGCGAAGAAATCCCTCTTCGAGGGCAAATGGCGGCGAAGAGACATGTGCTTTCACTGCAAATCATCACAAGAATAACAGACCTTTTCCGAAATGTTTGAGCGCTTCTGGGAGTCTATCTTTCAAAAAAGTACAAGTTTGAATGTGAATTTATACCGTACTTTATATTTAGTTCACCGATTTTTTTTGAATTCCAACCAACTTGTAGCGAAATTTGCGAATGACATGCTCAGTTCCATTCAAGTAAATTGTCCTCGTATTCGCTTGCTTCGTCTTCGCGAAGATTAACTCGAGGAAAAAACTTCTCAGGCATAAACTTAGGCTCATCTAAATTTTTTTTTTAATTCAGGAAAGCTTATGTATGTCTCAACTCACGGAATTTCGTATGACTTGATCTATACGTAAACATACCCGGCGATATCCGTGCAAACAAGACAAAACAGTCATCTTAAGTCTCAGTTGTTGAACAATGACACTAAATCAGATCTTGTTTCTGCCATTGATGTACTGGAGAAATATACTTCTTCCACATGAAATTTACAGAACTGCTTTATTTCACTAATAAAAATACAGAAATGAGCAACAATGTCTTCAGTATTTTAATAATTACAACCACACAACTACTCAAAAATGAAAATACGGGGGCAGCTTTAGTGAAAACTATTTCTAGTTAAAACATAGTTCGGACGATTTTTAACAAAACCGCATTCTAAGACGTATTAAATTTTGCCAACAGTCATTTGTAAACATTGTCTGCTTTTGATGGAGGCTTCCATCACAGACTAGAAAGCTATTTATTCAACTTACTCACTTTAAATAAACTCCTTATAAGCAGATTTGGAAGCCCACTGATTGTCTTAAGCCCCGACCTAAGTTAAACCTTGTTTAAATAACTGGCCCTCAATGTAAAGACATTAACCTTAAGGTATGATGATTTAAAATCAGGAAAAAGAACTTTTCCCCAGGTAGTCGGGCGTTAATACAGCCTCATTGTGCTAAATTTGCAGTAAAATTCAGTCACGTTTTGTAATTTTTGCAGCCTTTTGAACGACAACAGCCTCACTCAGCTAAACGAGAGTGTGTTTCATAACTTGCCCAATCTGACGTACTTGTAAGTTATAATTAATTTGTCCTGAAGTAATATACACTTTAGTTTCCGCTCTGTCGCTAAGACATTTATTGTATGAAGTTGCAAACAATCGGACGATTTTTATAAGGGCGTGTTTTTAAATTAAAATTATCAGCTTGATTCCAACGGCAGAAAGAAAAGCTCAGTGAAAGGGTTTGCTATACTATTAAGTTCCCTCTCACTCGACAAGGCGCGTGCCCCTTAATAACCAAACAGACGATTGCAAAATAAATAAACAAACACCATAATTCTTGCTAGCAGTTAATACCATACTTCTCAGGCCTCAATTGTATAAAACACCGGAAGGCGCTTTAATCCACTAAGAATTTGTAAAATTTTGTATCCTTACATTGTTGCAGTACTGATTCTATACCTTGCTCTAGTTTACTTTTTTAAGAAAATTATAAAAAAAAGTCTCAAACAACGTTACAATCCAAATGATCTACTGGGATGTTGAATATTCCCACGTTCAATTACATACAGCCCAGTGGTATTTGCGTTTGCAGGTATTTGCAGTACAACAAATTGAGAGATCTGCCCAGGAATGTCTTCAGCAGAAATACACAACTAAAGAGACTGTAAGGAGAAAGAGTGATTGTTAAGAATACAGTTATTCAATTTTTGTTTATTATATGGTGCTAAATTGTAAAGATTGTTAATCTCTAAAACTGTTACGTGTTTAACCTCAGTTTTTCCGACATCTTGCTCTTTGGTGCAGGCGCTTAAACAACAACAATCTAACGGAGTTGAATGAAAGTCTGTTTCGAGGCTTGAATGAATTGGATGATCTGTGAGTGGAAAGAATTTACATCATAACAGAATAACCACTTGTCCACAATAGATAATATGCAGCTATGGCATGACACCAGAGAACACTCACACACACACTTATTTTGATGTATCACACATACACCGTCTTAATGCACATGTCATCGGCTTCCCCGTGGGGTGGACTCCCGGGCTAACCAGGGGAATTGTAAAACCAGTCAAGCAAATTTGAGGAATTTCCCCGGGGGTCGGGGAATCTCTCAAGACAAAGTCCCCTGGGTGAGATGTCTCCCAGCTGAATATTCCCATGACATCCTTTTCAAACTTGTGAATTCCCCCACCCCTAATCTTTGATCGTAAAACAATGTCAAGATTTTCCCCTACCCTCGGGCAAAGAATCCAATCCATTCTCCTTGTATTCCCCCACTTATCTCCCTGGTAGGCCCGGGGGTCGACCCCACGGGGAAGCCGATGGCATGTGCATAAGCCTATGGACAAAAAATGAACACACTTTTATAGTTTTTCATTATCTGGTAAGTCATAAAACTAACCGATTTAATTTTGGCATGACAAATATTTGCATGGTATAATACAGATATATTCTGGTCGGTTGGCCCATTGTAAAGGTGGAAATAACATGTTATAATTACACATTGCTCACCAACTGCATCAGTCACGGGTTTATTACGAACCAGCAAAATGACCAGCTCCCAGGTGGCTTGTTAGCTCAGTTGTCAAAGCACATAACTGCGACGATCACTCACATATTCATTCAGCGTGTCTTGGAAAGCGCACTCAGTGAACCCAGTCGAGTATATCTGCACGAAACCAAGATGCAAGTCTTGTAAACGTAATAATAATAATAATAATAATAATAATAATAATAATAATAATAATTATAATAATAATTGATATTTCTGTAGCGCAAATTAACATGTATATATGATCAAATGCGCTTTCCATGCTGTGTGAGCAGGACAAATAATTCATAAACATAACATGATAAGAATCCCAACTGGCCGGAGGCAAACCAGTTGGCTATTTACAAGGATGACCGAGGGGTTTAACCAGGGACTACCCAGAACAACACCAGCTAGCGGCCAAAGCGGGATTTGAACCCGGGGCAACCGCATTGAAATCCAGTGCCCTAACCGCTCGGCCATCCTGCCATACACCTTATTCCAAAATGGCGGCCGATTAATTATTCCTTTTTTTTTTTGGATGTTAATTAGCCTGTTTGCCTCGTCAACATGTACAAAACACAAAAGATTTTTGAAGTGAAAATGAGGCAAAGAGGGCTAATTATCATGCAAACAAAAGAATAATAAATTTGCCGCCATTTTGGAATAAGGTGTATCCATCCAAACATGGATGAGTTACTCTTAATTAGCTGTCGTTTTCGTTGCAGGGACTTTTATTGCGATTCTCTTGAAAACTGAGAACATCAATATACTTATTTCAACTTATTTATTCCACAATTTTTTTTTTATCTAGGTGGTTATTCCGCAACAATATTACTGTCCTTCACCCAAAAGTGTTCGTAGATCTGACAAAATTGGATGAACTGTGAGTTCTCTCCCACAGCCTTTTTTATTCTATATTTTTAACTGCTCAATTACATTTGAAGTGAACGGCTATAGGCCGTGACCAAGTCAGAGTGGATGCCATCCATCATATCCACGTTGTTGTATTGGGCAAGATTTCAATTCACCAAAGGTTAATCTAGAAGTATGCCCAACTTTGAAATTGGGCAATTTCATAAATTGAAACAAGTGTAACTGACATGTTTACTGCGTACCTGCCTTGTGAACTACCTTGACGGTTTTTTGTTTTACGAAACTAAAAAAAAACACGATCTTTGTTATTAGTATCTTTATTTCTGTATTCTTTCCATGTTCACGCTAAGTGTCAAGCTATTGTCGTGATCAATTAAACCATGATATATTATGGTGAACTTTGTTGTGGAGTGCGCTTTTTGTCTTTGAATAGATGGAAGACACAATCTCCTCCCTATCATCCCTTGATAAAAATGACAGTTGTTGTCTTTCACTGGGAAAAATCATTCCTGCCTTTTGTATCCTGGTTGTTAGTTTGACATGGCCGCCAGTCTCTTAATTTAGTTTTATGTTGTCTGTGTCTACAGGGATTTATCGAACAATAAAGTGAAACGCTTACCAGAAGGAGTTTTTGATAGCCTGACTAACCTCACGTTTCTGTAAGTAGGAGTGAATACGTTATTAAGCAAAGTAGCTCACCGTCGCCCCCACCTAGCCCTAAGTGGAAAAGAAGATAGCAAAATAAACAAAGTACTAAAGGGAGTCCGATAAGAAACAAAAGGCTGTATTTCCGTTTAGGCTTAAATTTCCGCAAATTTGATTTAACTTTTAAGGTATCACCCACCACCCCATATATGTAGAAAAGATTTCAATCCAAGCAGGAATAGTGGTTATGACCGTCAGACACAGGCCGCAGCTCTAACCACTGAGATGATGCTGATCAATAAAGGAGGCAAATTTTAAAAGTTTGGTTATGATTAAGAAAAATGCAACCGACATAATGTAAGTCACTGCCTCAGGAAAACAAAAAGTAAATCTGAGTCACCAAGCGGAGTCGATTTAATAAAGTGCAACCGGATCTGATGCTCTGACTAATGAGTTACTTCTCTTGGTTCATATTATGTGAGCCTTATTCTGGACACATCTTGAACGAGACAAAGCCTTCTGTCTTTCCTGGGTAAATATTTTATACACTCGTTGTTAACCCTTCACTACATTCTTGAGATTCATTTCATAAAAGTAGCAAAACAGCCTTAAACAACTGGCATTTTATGCCATATCCTAAGTTGATGTAACCGTAAAGTCCACAATAAGCATATCCAAAGTAGAAAGTGTAATCGCTGTCGGTAGCCTAAGCTTTTATATATGGTTATGTACCACGTTGATAAAGTGTATGTTTCACCCTTTCGATGCTACCATCTTGACTGATATTGTCCTTTTTCAGGTTTCTGGCCCATAACAAACTGGAAGATTTCTCGGCGGTCATCTTTAAAAACTTGACGAAGCTGAGGATACTGTAAGTAAACTTTATTTGCGGTTATAAAAATAAAAGGAAACAAGAAAAAGATGGTAATATTATATGAAATATTTGTGTACTAGCTAGATTATAATTACTTAGGGCACCCTAATCACAACAGAAGAAAAGTAAGGTGTTACTTATTTTTAACCGTTCCAAGTGCTGTATTTACCAAGGTCATTATTCCTAATTGTAATCCCTGAAACTGGATTGGGATATTATAGGTTTTGTAGTTAATGCTCAAAACGTTGTTCCAACATCATTGTACAACAAACAAATAAACAAAAGAAACATCGCAAAATAAATATATATACAATTCCAAACAATGTAGAACTGCAAGAGGAAGCACATACTTATCGGAATAACATTTCTCGGTAGTGAGAATGGTTACGTTCATTTCGTTTTTACTGAGATTATCACAATACAATACTCCTATCCACGCAAATTGTTTTTAAAACTTAAGATGATTATGTTAAAAATTTAAGCTATTAACTAAGCTAAGTGACAAAGTAGTTTTGGGGAATTTTAGCGCCCGTTGTATACCATATTTTATAATTTCCTTCGGCTAAAAGAGGAACGGGTTCACAGCAAAGCAACGACGCAGTCTACAACTATTGTATTAAAATTTCATTTTGTGTAATTTACCAGGAAATTGGAGAAGAACAGGATAACGAAGCTCCATCGTGATCATTTCAAGGGCATGGTAGATTTGTATGATCTGTAAGTTGGATAATAATACTTACAACCAGGAAGGTCCAACATCTCCACTAAACATACCTTTCCATTGACTATATTTGTTCTTTGGTCTGCTAACATTAAACAGTATACCTGTGACAAGGCATCAAGCAAACAAACATCTGAAGCATGTTTTCTTGCCACTATCAGGAAACATATATTGTTTGAGATCCTCTCTCTACCTTGAACACCAGTTTAAAAAGATTTATCAGACTTAGGAAATAGGAGGGCTTAAGTACTTAAGATCCTATTCATCCTAAAATCGGATTTCTTGGTTGGGGTGTGCTTAGCACAAGAATCTGAGCGAAACTGCATCACCACTGTTAAACCTCTGGTAACTTCAGCATAGCTTATAATCAAGTTTGCTTGTCTTAATTTATAATTGCTTTAATATTCCGATACCCTCTCGCTATTTTATTATCATTTTATGACTAGTATCTTGTAATCCTAAAACGAAATGGGTGGCTACACGCGAGTGTCTGCCTTCAGTGAGTGACGATCACCTTTAAAATAAATGAGATCGACTTTCTGTAAACTTGTTTGTTGTTTACAATGTTGGTTTTTGTGATTTCGTCTGAAGGTATTTGCAGGGGAATTCGATCGAAGTACTCACTGAAGGAATATTTGATGGATTAGACAGCCTTTTGTCCGTGTAAGTAAAATAATCTGTGGATATAAAATCAAATAGGATAATCTGTTGAGGATTTTCGATAGTTTGAACGAAAAGAAAAGGTTAAATAGTAATGATTTAGTGAAAGAAATGGAAAAGAAGATCAGTGGTCTATTAGTATGTTTAAGGTAATTCCTTTGAAAAGGATGTAGTATTGTGATTTTCTTTCAAACTTGGCACAATTGATATTCATGCGTAGGACATAGCAATAAATGGATGGGTTCACCGTGCTTGTTTTCGCCCTGCAAGCACGTTATTCTACGTGTTTTTTATGGAGTCGCGAGAGAAATGTTCGACCCTTTGTCATGGGAAAAAAGTGTTATTATGTAGCAATAACTATGAATAGTTGTAAAACCTAGAGTCCAATTGTTTGTCTGGGCTATAATCTTTCAGTTTAGTGATTTCAAATTGCCCGATTTTGCCAATAATGTAAGGAAATTGGACCACACGCCATACTCTAGCATGGACCCAAATATAGAGTTTCACGTCATTTATATATAAACAAGCCAACTTCTATTGAGGCCCTGTTAGGGGCGGGGGAATGGTGAGGCGGGGGGTGTTTATGTCCCCCGTCTGAATTTCAAACCTTTACATGTCGCAAGTTTGAAGGGCCGCATGTCGCTGTCGGAATTTCATGCATTGACACTGGTGTCGATGTCGCAATTTCGGGAAGTTCGGAACGTTTCTGAGTTTCTTTCTCCAACAAAAAAAAATGCGTTGTCGTAATTCAGGGGTCGTAACTAAGTGTGTTTCCAAACAGAAGACTGACATATAGTGATTAACTTTTTGAAAATACAAATTCATTCTTGTCATTCTCCTCTGCGTCAGTAGCCGAATGCCATCAGGTCGCTGTCTTATTTAAAATCGCCAAAATCGATTCCAATTTTGCTCAGTTTATTTTTGTCGCTGTCGCCATTTCACGGGATCGCTCTTGTCATTAAACGTCATTACACTTCCTTCATGTCGCCGTTTCAGAGCCGTGTCGGAATTTACCCTTACAGGGCCTCTCTACTATTAAACTTTTCTCTCCTTAAAATACGTTTTTCCTGTCCCTATTACGATTAAATATAAAAGTAAGTAAAGTAAAAAAGGGTGGTCACCGTGCTCGTTTCTTTGCAACAGGACGACAAAGGGAAAATGTCGGGTGACAAAGCTCATTGTCAAGGAAAATACGTCATGTTTCTAATGTGCGCGAGCACAAGCGTGTGCATTCCCGACCCTAGATCTCATCCCTTCTGCGGATGTCGGACGGGCTTGACGGCGGGAAGAGCTCTGGGAAACTGTACACAAGCGTAGCCAAAATCTAGCTATTGAGGTCTCACAGCGCATGCTTGAGGTCTCAAACCAAAACGAAGTCGCTTTTTGAAAAATCCTCACAGTATGGCTTAGCAAAAGGTGATAAAGACTCTAAACTTCGCTTAAAGGTAGAGCAGAAGTCAATTATTGAAACTGTTGTTTGTTTAAGGAAAGACGTTTTAGGGGTTTCACTCAAGTTTGTTTATTTGAAGCTAGTTCGCTTCACAAGAGTATAATCCGCGTGTTGTTAAGTTCAGTTTTTCGCTCGTACCAAGTTGGCCAATCAGAGGTAATTTCATTATTTAAATTGACAACCAATCAGAGCTGTAGGCTTGCTTATAGTTACCCCGAGCTCTTCCCGCCGTCACGCCCGTTAGATATGGGGTCGACCATGGAGCGTGCGCTACATGACGCCATAAATTATGCGCAGTGAGGAAGCGCATGCAATTTTGAGGAATGCCTTTGCACTTTTTAACGTCCAAGGACATAGTTACCGGCCCTATCTCTAATCAACCCTGGCTATTTTACACCTTTTGTATACGAACAGGATATTGGGCTTCAGAGGACAAACATCTGTAATTTGCTATCGGCACCAAATTTCCGTTAGTGTCATTGTGATAGCGTGATTTATTAGATTGTATTGGCTGAGGTCTCCTTCAGCAAATTTTCTGTCAACTTTGAAAGCATAACTGAAATCCTTTAAAGCGTCGTATGAGTTAGTAGTTGTTTTTTTTTAAACAATGGCAATGGTCTCGTTATTATGGCTGTTTTGATATTTACCATGACGTGTCCACCGTTTTGAATATATATCATTAATTTTGTTGAATAAAGTAAAAGACCGAATAAATAAATTATGGAAGATATTAGCTGCATATTAGTTCATCAGAAAAACAGCCGATACTTTTTAATTTCAGTTTCACCTTCTCCAGTCAGCATCAAATAAACTTCATCTCCAAAGTGTTCCCGTGAATGAAAATCAAGCGAAAAAACTCGAAATGAAAATTGGAAGAGCTGCCAGTTTTGTATAACTGTACTACTTAAATAAAACCGCTTAGGCAAACGTGCTCAGTATCGCTTCGCTGAAAGAGAATATCTCTTTTCTTAATACAGTGTGTGTGCATAATGAAGAGAACTTAATCGTTAATTTAAGTTATCACGTGCTCCTCGTACAGTGACAAAGAAGCGCCGCGTAATTTTTTATTGATTGGCGGTGTAGTGCCTTAGCACTGACTGCAAACTTTCAGAAGTCATTTCTGTAGATCTGTGTCACAACGAGGAGTTAAAGCCTGGAAAGAAAGGTTCCCGTAGTACCAGACTTGCTGCATCAGCAAAAACTAAATCAAAGACGCCTTACCACACTTCAAAAGTCGATCTTTGTGGTTTTGCGGCCTTTAGAAAACCGGAAAGCCTGGAATTCATGTGATGGCTCGAATGCGTGTTTATCCGGTGAATCTACAAAACGATTGCAGGTATTTGTCCGAATGATTTCAGACGTCTACTGCTTCTCAAAGAACTCGATAGGAGAACGGCAACCTTGATGAAGTAACAGGTTTTCTCCCCGTCATGGCACTTGTTGAAGGCTTGTTGAAGGCACCTATCCTAGCTACAACTACCACTCTTTAAGGAGCTTAATTTGAATTTTTTTTTAATAATGGCAGCAGTCAGAAATCTGGCAGAATGGAATTCCATTCACTGAGTTCAAATTCAGGTTGTCAAAGCTGAAAACGGTTTGTGCAAATAACTGAAAGGAACGCGAAAATTTTAAGAGACGTTTCGCCTAAACGTACGAACACGCCCTTAGCACTGAGAAGAACTATTAACGTGGAAGACTATCACCTGATACTTAGTCGGGGACGTAACTAAAAACAAGTGATATTCAACAAGGTTGAGCAAGGCAATTGGTTCATCATTCAGCACATTTTTTCCCATGATTTATAGGATATTACAAAACGTCTCAGGATAACTCAAGAGTAGGCATGACGAGCATTGACTGCCCTTTGACCATGTTTGGAAAGTGCTGCAATATGTCGAATAATAATCGTTCATTAGATTTTCTGCTCGTCTACAGCTGTATTGATCTTGATGGTCGTTATTTACCCTCGGAAGTGTTTATAGCACACAAAGGCCAGTGGGACCGAGAAAATAAATGAAACAATTAGTTCAAATAAACATAACAGGTTAGGAATGCCACCTGTCAGGAGGCAGACGAGCTAGAGCCGGACCTGAACCCGGGGCCTCTGCATCGCAGCTCCATCGCTCTTACCACTCGACCACCCTGCCTCACCACCTGTTTTTAGCCAAATCGCCGACTAAGTATCAGGGAATTTTCCTCCACACACAATGAATGTGTTTATTCCTCTTGTGGTAGCATTAACAACGCTAAATTACAAGAGGGGCCAGTAAAGCCTGGTTTTCACTAGCGATGCAACCACAAGCGCAAGCATATGTAGCTTATGCCAAGTGAAAACAAACGTTTTCACACTACGCAAGCGAACGCTAGCATAAGCGCAAGCACAAGAAAAGGAAAATTTTTTATCCTTGCGCTTATGCTTATGCTTGCCTTAAACCCGTTTTCACGGTGAAATAAGCGCTCTTGTGCATGCACTTGTGCTTGCGTCGCTAGTGAAAACTAGTCTTAACAAAATACAGTAGAACCCCGGTAACTCGAACTCTGAAGGCAAACGAAAAACTGTTCGAGTTTGCGGGGTCCATTAAAATATTCAATTTTCCAGGTTAATAATTAATAGTTTATTGATTTTCAGCACTTCGGTATACAATACAGTTCAAATTAAACTTATTTCACGAGAAACTAATACATTTTGTAACAACTGTAACGATTATGCATTCTTACGTCAATGCAATACACTTCTGATCGATGAATAACTGTCAAATACGTGATCTGTTCGTTGCACTAATTAAAATCCAATAGCTCCAGTCTTTGTTCTAGTGTTAGAATTCGATCAAACGATAAGAAAAGCTAATGGGATATCTCAATGGGTATCTGTGGCGAGCTATAAGAACCAGAAAATTCGATTAATCGGGGTAAATTTTGATCAGGGGAAACGAAATTTAGTTTGAGTTAGTGGGGTTTTCGAGTTATCCGAGTTCGAGTTAACCGAGTGAAAATGACTGAAAAGTTGGGTCAAATCCAAGGGAATTGAGTCAGCGGGGGAGTTCGAGTTATCCGAGTTCGAGTTACGGGGTTCTATTGTACATAAGTGAAGCACGATCGTCTGGCTGAGTGTAGTTCTGACAAGGAGTGCATATGGTGACACTGATTGGCGTTTCGAGAATCTAAGCGAAAGTCATCGTCTGAGAGTCAAATGAATTTTATAACGACTTGATTGGTCAAGTCGTGATGTTACCGGTCATCATTTAGTTAAGCTGTGTTGTTTTTGGCTGTGAAGACTGTAAACAGTGATTGGTGCGTTTCGATCCGTCTTTTGTTAGTGAAATTAATGGTCCTAGAACATGACTACAATTTCCAAGACGATCATACTTGATTTAGTGATGATATGACTCCTGAGTTCAAACCATTCATGAATGATGCCTTTCGTTACTACAGTGACCTGTCCAACAATGACATCCGAAATCTCTCCAAGAGAACCTTCAGGGATATTAAGTCGCTGCGATTTTTGTAAGTACATATAAAAGGACCGTACCAATCCAAGACACCTATAGAAAATATTGAATATTTAAATCTATACGGCCATATCAATTGCTTTGCGTACGCATTCAAAATTAACTTTAGCAATAGAACTTTTAGGTCTTGTCTTGCCAACTTTGTTATTAACTTGTTCAAATACAATTAAAAAATACATATATTTAAAACATTTGCTTGTGGCAAATCACTTGTAGGAGACTATTAATGAAAATGAAAGACATTCCAAAGCTTTCGTTCTTATCACAAGGCCTTCGTCAGCAGAAATGGATAGATTCACGGCTTCGCGGCTAATTTGTCACGTGACCTTTTTCATCAAGTGACGGGATATGAATTAAGAAGTCAAATGCTTCAATAAACACCTATACAGCATCAACGAACACGTACAGTTTAACAGGGAAGTGGAAGGGAAAGGGGTCTTGGCTTTCCTGGATAAGCGCAATCATGAAAAAGATGACCGGCGCATCAAGACCACTCTCCACAGGACACCCACTCACACCTGCTATTATCTGAACATCCACTCCAATCCTCGCATAAAACACAAGAGGCCTGTTATACAGACATTACTGAATAGAGCGAGTTCATGACCACTGAAAAAGAAGGCAAATGATGGGAACGCAAACACCTTAGAGAGACCTTCAAAGCCAACGGTTACGAGAAGTGGGACTTTTAAACTCCTTGGGAAATTAGTCGTGAAACGTTTTCCTTATCGATTGATTGATTACGAGCTGTTACAGTGAGATCAAAAGCTTCAGAACGTGTTTACGTCTAATTTGTAGTCTCTGTATAAGTGATTTGTTACAACTTAATATGAGGGAAAGAAGAAAAATAAGAGTTCAAGATGCAACCAAATGCATATGTAATAATCGAAGAAAGGTAAATAAAAAAGAGTAAAATCTATCAACAGATTGCTCATTGGATTAAAAATGGCATCTGCTTGCCGAACTGAAATGTTGTTTTCTCTACTTGGCTTCTTTTCTTTTAAATTACAGATATATGCACTTCAACTTGATGTATGACCTTCCTGAGGGTTTCTTCTTTGAGATGGAAAATATAACACGGATGTAAGACGACATTTGTCATTCTTAAAAATATTAACGTTAACCATTGCATTGATTGTAATATTGTCCTTTTTGGAGACGTAATATGTAATATTTCAGAAAACCCTTGTCTCCTGGTGCTGTTTTTTTAAAACGGATTTCTGTTCTAAATATTAAGAGTTAAGATAACTTAGAAGTTACCGATGATATTTGGCTACAACAGGTTAAGCGCCAACACTGAATGGTAATGGTAATGGATTTATCTACCACACATATCACATAGTTTCATGGCGGTTTACAATTCTTTTATGGGGTGAGATCGGACGTCAGCCTGTAAGGGCGCCTCTGGCAGCCGCTGTCAGTCCATATGTGATTTCACCCACACAACCCAACTATATGAATAAGAAAGACCGATGAGAGATAAAGAAGACTGAGAGAAAGTCTAACCGTTCGCAGATCTAATTACAAAGATAGCACTTTCCCCTCAATTATTTAAAGACCCTGAGTGTTGGTCCCGACGGGGTTTGAACCCGCGACCTCCCGCACGCTAGCCCGACTGAGCTTACCGATCAACTGCCAACTGAGCTTATCGATCAACTGCCAACTGAGCTTATCGATCGGTGAATTCGCAGTGATTCCGTGAAATTCATCCCTCTTATCCCGGGGAGGAAAGAGTCTGGCAAATTCGTACTGCAACTTATCTCCACGTTATTAGTTCTCCTGTTTCATTTCGTATTATTTTCATTTTCGTCAGCAACTCAGTCCGTTAATTATTTCTATAACATAGCTTATAGAGGAACAACCACAACTCCGCTCCATCCTCTGCAATGTTCACGTGAAAATTCTCCGAACTTTGCCTGTTAAAGTGCATTTAACCCCCAAAAATATTTTTTCGTCAACTAAATCTTTTCACCTCTTCGAAACGCATTGCTCGTTGTCTTGACTTTTCATAGGTTGCAAAAGTTACGAATTCTAGTCTTCATCTGCCCCAAGGCCGAGTTAGTAAGGGGCATGGGTGTAGCCCTGGTTTGACGTCAGAAACTGGTTTGCATGCTTGTTTACATAGAGTTACCGCGATGCAAATCAGTTCGAGACGCCAAACCTGGAATACTTCCACCCCCTAACTAGCTCGGTCGTGGGACAGATGATGACTACATTTCATGACTTTTGCAGCCTACAAAAAGTAGGATTTGGTTTAAAAACGTGCAATGCAGATTTATTTAAGCAAACACACACACACACACACACACACACACACACACACACACACACACACACACACACACATATATATATATATATAATATATATATATATATATATATATATATATTAGGGTTGGGTGCACTTTAAAAGTGCAAAGGACAACTGAGGAAACCATAAAATAACGACTAATACTATTTTATGTTGACATCCTCTGGACACGTACCTCTGTTATTATTCAACACACCGTAACAATGTCTAAATATGGTCATAGCGCGCTCAATATTCGTCATGCTTACTCAACAGATATCAGTCCTGCGATGTACGTAATTTTCTGCGTCGAGGAGAAAAAATGGCGGCTTTTCGAGCTTTTTTGCTATATCGCCTGATTTTAGCCAACTCGACCTAAACAGGGGATATTCCTTACAATTTCGCAGGATAATCTTTAAATATCTGCAGCTTCAAACAATTTTTTTTAAATAGGAAAACTGGCTTTAGTGGCCTGTGCCAACTCTCACTTCCGAAAAAGGTGTTTTTGATGGAAGACAGCAAGTTAAGTCGTTGTCAATTTCAGCTACGATGGAAGTCGCCAGCAGCCAGTCCCGCGCTCTCACGGACATTTGAGATGTTACAATTTTGGCGTTTCGCAAAAAGATTAAACTTTGTCAGTATATATATTCGAGAAAGACACTGGATGAGTCCTATGATGACTTTTTTCTCTTTGAATTAAGTATTGTCTCATTTGTCATTAGAGAAGTTGATATTTTTGAATGAGCTTACGTCCCACGAGATTCATTCGAGTAATAATTTTATAGGTGTCGTTTATCAGCTTCATATTTGTAAAACGTTTCATTTGATCTGTTGTTATTACATTAGCCTGTAGCAAGACTAAATATTTTGTTGTGTTGTGTAACTGTAGTATTTAAAATATTTATTTTCGGTCTAGAACTCTTGATTCCAACATGATGTGCTGCCACGCGGAATTCAAGCAAGACGCCGGTTGTGACTATGTCATCAACGACAACTTCGCTAACTGTGACAGTATGTTTCGTAATCCTGAACCAAAGAGAAGTATCTGGGTTATTGGAATTCTATCTCTGATTGGTGCTGTCCTTGTTCTTGTCTGGCGAACGTACGTTAAGGAAAAGAACGTCGCACAGTCTATTATGCTGATGCACGTGGCAGTGGCGGACGGACTGATGGGTGTATATTTGCTGGTTGTTGGTATAATGGATGCCGTATGGTCTGGCGTCTACTATTTGCATGATTTCTATTGGCGAACTGGCCTTCCATGCCAAATAGTAGGAGGCACTGCTGTGTTGTCCAGTGAGGTCTCGATAATGATTCTGTCTCTGCTTTGCCTCGACAGAGTGAAACACATTGTGTTTCCGAAGCGATTTAAGTTGCTAAACCGAAAGAAAACCCATGCGTTTTGCTTTGTGATCTGGGTGGTTGGGTTTTTCATCGCTTTCCTTCCAACCTTTGGCATCCGATATTTCTATGATCCAGAGTCAGGCATTTACTTCTATGGGAAATCTGTGGTGTGCTTGCCTATTCAGCTTACCCCTGAATTCATATCGGGTTGGGAATATTCCTCTGCCATATTTGTTGGTCTGAACCTGGTTTTTGTGGTGTTTATTATCGTTGCATATGCAATGATATTCGGTAAGACGTACCTGTCTAAACGCCGCCTACGCCTTCAAGGGACAAGAAGGGAGAGACAGGCCAGGAGCCAGACAGCTGATGCAAAGAGGGAGACATCACTGGCCAAACGTCTTGCGGCCATTGTCCTGACTGACGTAGCCTGCTGGGCCCCAATTATAGGATATGGAATGAGATCAGCGGTGGATAAAGCTTTTGAACCACCAGGTGATATCGCTGTTTGGCTGGCTGTTTTCGTTCTGCCAATCAACTCGGTGATAAATCCAATCCTCTACACCTTCTCAACTTCAAAGGTACATAGCAACTTTTCTAGAAAACCATCTTCACTTTATTTTCAATATAAAATGAATATATCTTATGGAAATTTCAAGGTCCTTTATCTCGTTTATCCATATACAACTAAAAATGCCATTGACAGTAGGGGAATATTTGAACCAGATCTCAGGCATACTTATACTTTGTCAATTTGGACGATCGTCTTGAGAAACTAAACTAAAGTTGTGGAGAATACCATAAGATATTCTACTTACTTTGAAGTTTATAATAACGATGTTTATTTCATATTAAAGGTGCCACAAAATGGTCTAAGGCATGGCAGTATTGAAAAATATTCCCCATAATTAAGATTGCGGCATACTCCAATATGGAAACGCTTTTAATAAGAACTTGATTTCTTCCCTAGGCGCGAGAAATCTTGGGAAAGAAATTGCTAAGGATTTGGAATTACATCCGAGGAATTCCCACCTGTTGCGAAGATGACGAAGGTACATTCGCTTTTGCACATATTACATGTTCTAAAATATTTAAGATAGTACGCGTCCACTTATTGGTTAATAGGCGTGTTTAGACGAGAGTATGTAAACACGGTTGTGACGTCACGCTGTTTGTGTTTCCCGGTAGAATCTGAAAACATTTCAAAGCTCTCGCAAGACTCGTAAAGCATTTCAAGTACAAATATTAAGGAAATGGAGAAAGAATTGCCAAATTTTGATTTGGGGTTTAGCTATCTCTTTTCCCGTGAGCCCGAGGAAAGAAAGCAAAAGAAAACCCACAGCGCTTTGCCTGCCTCGATGATCGTGAGCTGGACGACCTAAAGCGAAGCCAAGCGGAGAAAATATGCAACAAAATAGGCAGTAAACGTTTTCAAAGGTAATTTTTGCATTAACTACTACAATAAAATTCTTTATAAGACATTCTTTATTTAAAAAAAATGTACACGAAAACGCACACCAAACTATTATGCTACAGACTGTAAAAGTCAAACTTTGCGCGGCCGATCGGTTGCCGTGTTTTGGCTGTCAAATTAGCGTAAAATTTATTTTCTCTGAGAACTTCTCAGCTTAAAAATATACTATAGCCTTGATCTGCTGCTTGGGCTATGATTCCTATCCAGCAAAACTTCACAAGGCACGATCGGCGATTCAACTTCTCATCCTTGTTCTCGGGCTGCCGCATCGGGCAAGTTCGCGACACTTTCGGAAGCGGTCAAGCACAGAGACATTCATTTCCAGCTTAAGTAGTATAGTAATTGGGGGTACGAGATCATTTTTGATCTCTTACCCAACCAATTGCTAAACTACTTTCCATTTGATGGTTCAATCTGATGGCTACCAGATTTTGATAATCTATAGTTATTCAATTTGATGAAATCTATAGTTGTTCAATTTGATGGAATCTATAGTTGTTCAATCTGATGGAATCTATAGTTGTTCTTTTTGAAATTCTCGGAAAACCACCAAGCGTGACATTCTCGGAAAAACAGGAAATGAGTCATCGCCTATAGCTATATTATAACTCACGTGACGGTCGCCTCTGACCGGCACAGCTGTGCCGTGACGTCATGGCTTTGGTTTGTTAAGAACCGTTCGGTACTGTGTTGATACAGTCCTCGCTGGTTTGAACAATATTGGCGACAAAACGGCACAGCTGTGCCGTGACGTCATGACTTCTTTGGATTTACTTTTTGATGGTATAGTGTCCGTATGCGTAACTGTTGATTCCGTCTTTTGATAAATATCTTTTGTCATCAAAACAGCTGAGTGATTTTTTGTTGATTTCAAAACTTCCGAGTTGATGGTTTATGCTTCTGATTGTTTTCATTTTATGATACGTTTGTTTGTTATTGAATAGAGTATCCTTATAATTTTCATGTTTGATTTTATTTTTGATGATGTTCTTTTTGATTCCTTTTGCTGTTTTTCCTCCTTTTTGGTTATCTTTCATATAGCTATACATCTTTGATTTCAATCCAATGAATTCACAAATAGGTACTCCAGCAGCCTCATCTTTGAATTTACCAATGACTTTTTTATTAGTCTTATTGAAATACGGCGAACTTTCAGGGTAGTCACTGTTGTCAAATTTATCTTTATCATTCCAGAAATCCCTATAGACATCTTCAGCTTCAATTTCATATGTCAAACTGTCTGTATCAGTGAAGAGCAGCTTGGCCTTGTTACCGTACTTTTGTTTAATGTAATTATAATGGAAATCATACATTAGTGTCTTACTAAGATCTAGAATACACATTCCTATATATGCCGGCCTGTTTAAGGTTAGTGTTTCTTTGATCTTATGCACTGCAACTAGATTTTCATTGAAGATCTTACTGCTAACATAAGTGGGTTTACTGGCTAATTTCAATAGCTTCTTCTCATCAGTCACCAATCTGACATCTACTCTCTTTCTGAGATTCTCCATAGTTTTACCAAATACTGAGTTATTCATTAACTTGAAAAAGTCTTTCTCAAAGGCATTTTTAGCATTGGCTCGTTTCTGTGTGTTGAAATCAATGTACTGTCTGAGCCAAGGGGATTGATTGAACTCTAACACTCTATGGATTTTTGTTATTTTCAAACCCAAGTCTGTGCACAATTGGAGGTTTCTATAATGAAGTACATACTTCTCTTTGTTGCTTAATGTTGGTATCAGTTTATGTACCAAACCTGTTGATATATTGTATTTCTCTGCTATCTCCTTGCAATAGTCTGATAGCATGTCTTCAGTTACTTGCACCTTCTCTGGCCCAAGTGGGTAGTCATTATGATGATTATGTAACTCTTGGGGGTATTCCAGATCAACTTCCAAAATCAAACCTTTGTTGCTATCTTATTTGTACTTGGCCAGGTTGAGATTGCTGATATGCTTTTCAGTCATCCATCTGAATCCACCAGTTGGAAGGTATTGGCTCATTGCCCAACCATACAGATTGTTGGCATCAAGATACATGATATACTTTGAGGGCGCCTTCTCGTCGTAATCTTTCATGTATTTATTATTTGCTTTACCGTAACGGTTGGCAATATAACTGATACCACCTCGCAGACCCTTTTCAATGAACTGGAACATATCAATATCAGTCATCAATTCTAATTTGATGTTGGTCATCTTAAGCATAGCATCCCAAGATAAACCTGGAGATGTGAAATAGTGACACGGGTCCAGTTTATAGTACTCAAGACATGTTTTCCTGAAGTTTTCAAATACATCAGCCAACAGTAGGATGTCTGACTTAAGGTACAGATCATGATACTCACCCATATTTTTGATTGAGAATGTATTCCACACATTTTGAGCATGCGCATAGTCTTCATCTGATATATGCTCATCACTCAATATACTGTAGAATTCTTCTTTTGACGGCAGCTTTTGGTTGAATTTATCGAAACTATCCATATAGTCATAAGGATAAACACCTTTTTGCGCCATCAAATTAAGATCCTTTCCCTTGAACTCTTGTGAGGTGTATTTTAAGGCTTCTTTTGGAAGATTGCTGACAAGTTTTTCCAAACTTGAGCTCATGAATTGGAAGCTATCAATGAAGGTCAAGTGATTACCAAGCATGAATGCCATATATTTCTCTATATTATTGGGTATAGCATTGATTGTCATCTGACACTTTTCACCTTTCTTATTTGTGTAGGTGTGTTTCTTGACAATAGCACCAATCTCTTGCATAATAAAATGACTATCATAACCTCTTAGATTGTGAAATATAACAGGTATCTTTATTTCTTCTGGGTTGACTCTAAGTTTCAGATTACATTCTTGATGAGCTGATCCTCTATACTGGCCAGTAATATGACAGTGATCTCGAACTCGAATATCTTTGTCAGTGTATTTTTTATCACAAATGTGACAATCTTTGGCTTTTTGGAATTCCTTCTCATCATCTTTTGTCATTTTTAATGGTTTGTTGAATTCTTTTCTCACAACCTTCTTGCAATATTTAACTTCCTCAATCACAGCTTCCATGAATTTGTACACAGCCTTTTCACCCCTGTATATTGCTGCAGGTTTGCTGTATTTATCATTGTAGCAACAAACAACTTTGTAACCATATCCACAATCAGTATGCTTCTGATAGGCTTCAGTATATGATTTATCACTGTTGGGTTGGTAACCGTGTATTTTTTCAGTGATGGCCTCAAAATCAGCATAGATCACAAATGGTACCTGCTGTTGTTTATGAAAGTTGTTGAATTTCAGTATGTTGTTATCTTTGTTTGGCATTTTTATTGCCTGTGTGCCATTTACTTGCATGCAGTTGTCCTTGTGATCATTCAGAACCCTTTCAGAGCTGAAGCATTGAAGACAGTGCATACAAAAGTGTTTTCTTTCTTTGTGCTTTGTTTGATTGTACATAAACTTATTGAAATCTTTGATTAGCACATAATGCTTGTTTTCATTTTCAGTTATTAGAAGCAGATTCAAGCAGTCTGCATATTTCTCTTTTGATACATATATTGGATATGGTTGTTTATCCTCATAACCGAAAACATTGATGTTGATCTCATTTTGTTTTTCAATCTTATTGTAATGTTTGGTAGTCACTGGAAATTCAATTCCTGAATAATCTAAATTTTCAATAAATTTCCTATCAACTTTTTTAATCCTCTGTGGGTATTTGTCTTGTGGATTCAAATGTCTGATGTGGCACCATCTGAAGCATTCATTATCCTCATTTTTCATATTGATCAAACCCCTTGCACTGTTTCTGAGTTCATTCGGTAGTTTTATGTATGAGGAGCCCCTCATTGGTTCATATTTCACCGTATTGAGATAATGATTTTCAACAGATTCAATAGTCCAACCAGAACCTTCAGATATCCATTGAGCTATCTTATTCAATATTTCCTCTTTTGATGATTCTAGTGATTCTGTTATTTCCAGATTATTCACAATTGTTTGAGCTGCACTGTTGAAATATGCAGTTTTAAACTCTAGACTTCCATCCGTCATTTTTGTGAATTGCACCTTCAGTGTTTCAACAAATTTCAGTCCTTTCATTTCACTCAACAATTTTTTAATGTGATACTCAAGGGCCTTTCTTGTGCTGTATAGTTGTGCAAGAGGATCTTTATCATCTTTTATACTGATTTCATAAGACTTTGTGTAGCCCTTCAGAGCTTGGACCATTTGCTCTATCCTGGTTCTGGGTGCTATCGCAGGTTTTTGAACAACCTTTTTGGTTCTTGGCGCAGGCACTGGTTTCTTTTTCAATTGTTCTATCTCCTCAAACCATTCTGCTGGTGGAGCTGGTAATCTTTTTCTCTCAAAGTAATCAACCAATTCTTTAACAGTTGGTCTTTTAGTCCTTGATGCTGGAATTGGTTTATGAGTCCTAGCTGCAGGCACTGGTCTAGTTCTTGATTCTGTAATTTGTTTAGTTGTTGTAATTGGTCTGACAGTCCTTGGTGCTGGAATCGGTTTATGAGTCCTAGGTGTAGGCACTGGTCTAGTTCTTGGTTTTTTTTCATAATCTATAATCATTTGTTGGATATTTTTTGGTTTGGTGTCATCCACCACAATAATTTTAGGCTTCTGCTGCTTCAACAGCAAATTGATCAATTGTGATTTGCTAAGTTTCTTGAGACTCTTCTTGTCCATACTACTACTAGTTTCGATAATTTTTTCCATATATAATCTATAGACATTTTTTTGTTTAAATAGTTTTGATATGCCTTTAAATATGGTCAAAATTCAAGTGAACCAAATTCTGGTTCCTTTGAACTGTATTTCCCTGATTTAAATGATTGATTTCCCTAACTTGAATGATGGATCTCCAAAATGGCATCATCAACATCGAAATTATTACATCTTAGTGCATATAATGCGTCATTTCTACTTGCTCCAGTCATTTCCATAACATAATTTATTTCTCTACCATCTGGCCCCATATTTTCAATATGTTTCTTTGTTTTCAAGTGGCACCATTTTCCTGCAAGTGTGTAATTTCGCCCAGTCTTACAGATATCGCAATACCATTCCTTATTAAGCATCCATTTCGTCTTACGGTTTCTTCTTTCCTCATCACTTAGAACTCTGGGTCTACCTTTACCTCTTTTGACATTTTCTTTTTCCATTACTATATTATAACTATATATTTTATTTTTTTTAAATAGTTTTGATATGCGTTTAAGTGGTATCAAGAATTTGAATAATTCAACCTCTTCGTGATAAGTATAATTTGCTTTCTTCCATATGTTTGGTTATTTCATAAATTAAATCTTCAAAAAACTTGCTCATAATGTATTTGCACTTGTTTTTCTCATACATTTGCTTCATATTTGTTTGTTTATCCGTCACCTGGTACACACCTGTAGGACTTTTGAATTCAAGGCATAGAGCACTGTATTTTCTAGTGGGACTCATTAACATCAAATCACATTGTCCAGACATATATCCTTTGTTATAACTTCTGATTCTCATATTTGAGCTTATTTGATTTTCACCTAAACCGGCTATCATTAATGCGTCTTCATATTTCTTTCTGATGAATGAAACAATCTTATAATGCAAATCATTTTCACTTTCAATTAATATCATGTTATTACTTCTATCATTGAACTGTTTGTAATATCCCTGTTTTCTGATTGATGGTAATACTTTTGATGTAACCCAATGTTTAAATTTTGCTGCCTCCTGTTTTTTAGAGGGCAGTATTAGTGAATAAAACCCTGATTCATTTATAAAAAAAACATTTGAAAGTTTTTTCGATGGTCTCAGCACGAGGTAACGTTTTGTTCCCCGTGAATCAGTGGCCTCAGCATGAGGGACCGTTTTGTTCCCCCGTGAATTTATGATTATTTTGTGGTCTCTTAAGATTTTATCATCAGATACAACATGATCTCTGATTGCTTTTCGCGGATTTTTATAATTGAGAATAGTAGCTATGTCTCTTCCTCTGAACCAAACGTCATTTTTATCATCAACATAACAGTCTATTGACACATCTAATTCTTTGTTATCGTAGGAATATTTTTGCATTTGTATATTATATTATAATAATTTATTTTTAATTCATTTTCGACTTGTGTTTAAATATAGTCAGGAATAATAATATTCTTGGCTACGTAATAGCAAATAACAGAATACTGTAAGGTCTACTTATATATACATTAGATAATATTCTTTAAATCCTTCATTGGTATCCAACTGTTGAAGTCATCACTATATCCCTTCCACTTCACCAAAGCTTGTTTCTTCTTGTAATCTCTGCGAATGACTTTATCAATACGGAAAACATCCTGTTTAGCCTTTAATAACTCAGGTTCATAAAAACTCCCTTGTATTTCTTCATCGTTGAGATCTTTTAGTTTGTATGTTATTGGATTAGTGTATTGGATCTTATCAACTGTAAACACTTCTTCTGTCCAATTTGGTGTATAGCCCTTGTCAAACACATTCCGTTTATACTTAGATATTCGGACCTTGTCGCCGACTTTAAATTTTGGTTTAGCTGATAATGGCTCCATATCACCATACAAATTGAAGTAAACAGTTCCTTCATTCCTCTTTTTACTAGCTTCTGTAGGTGTCATCTTTATGCTTGAATGTTTGGTATTATTATACTGTTTCACTAATTTTGGTAACATGTCTAAATACTGTGTATTACCTTGAACAGTGAACTGCTTCCACATTTTGGACTTGATTGTCCTATTCCATCTTTCAACTACTGATGACTTCTCTTCATTCTCAGTTGAGTACATCTGTACACTATGTTTCTCTAGCAAGTCCTTCAAGTGCTTGTTGTAAAACTCTTTACCTTTATCAACCCATAGATATTGTGGTTTTCTGCCTTCCTTGAATATTGTTTTGAATGCTTCAGTGACAGATTCACCTTTCTTATCCTTCAATGGGACAATCCAACCATATTTGCTGAATACATCAATAACCATAAGAAGATATCGATAACCTTTATTCCATTTACTAAACTGCTGCATTTCAACTAGATCACTTGCCCATATTTCATCAATTTTATTTACAATCACATGCCGCCGAGTGAAATTGCGTTTTATGGGTGCATGTAACTCATCTGCTAATTTTTCTTGCCAGTTTTCTTCACTCGACGGCTTTTTCCGTTTTTTGAAACACCAAGACCTAATCTCTGTTTTTTGTCAATTAAGAGTCTGGCTGTCTGACCCCATTTTGGCATCTCACCATATGGTATTTGATCTAGTGACTCGACCATTGTTCTATCACAATCACCTTTATTTTTTCCCATATCATAACAAATATCATGATAAGCTGCTATTTCATCTACTTTATTGTAAGGTAGGACATTCCATTTTGTAACCTCACCTGTATTTTTATCATATTCTAACTGTTCGTGCAACGGGTTATAAGGTCCCATATATTTATACTTACTTGGAGTCCAACCTGCTTTTGGTTTAGGAAGCTTGCCAATAACCTTATGAATGTCAATAGCACCACCACGTGTATAATCAATGCCCTTGATATCTGTTTTATGGGTTTGTCTCTTGTCAGCACGCTTTGGACGTATTTTTGTACTTAAATCAAATAATGCTTTTTTTCCAACTGAACTAATAGCCGGCTTTGCTAGGGAAAGTCCTTTGTCAATAATTTGCTTTTGCAGCTTTGGATTTCTGAGAGCTTCTGAAGCGTAATATCTTCCAGCTTGCAATGCCTTTTTACCAATCATTGGAGCCGCATGACCAAGCAAATCCAATGATGTTGTCAATAATGTTGATCCTATGCCCGCCCCTTCAGACGGGCTATTCAGTTTCCCTGTTTCCTGACAAATTTAGTCTTTGTTATTCCACACTCAGCACAAGTGCATTTCATCATAGTTCGACCATTTTTCGTCTTCTGATATCTTTCACTTCCTGGGACACATTCAGTGACTTTCTTCTGTTTGACACAATAAGACTTCATATACCAATAGGTTAGATATTTTCGAAGTAATCTATAATGAATCTGTGATTGACACTCACATCTGCTGGATTGAATTTGGAATTGTGTATTTTATCCAGAATTGATCTACCTTTTTGTCTCTCGAGAAGATAGTACAAAAACCAATATCCACATAATACTGAATCTCTTTCTTGTATCTCATCACCAGAGTATTCAATTTGTTTACCACTTGTCAACATATATATTTGAACTTCTGTTGGCATCATCAAACCGAAAGAGTCAAAGTATTCACAGTATTTGTCCATATTCCGATAACATACCCAATGTGTACCATGGTCCAATTTTGGAATCAAGATTGACTATCCCACATTCATTGTTTTTGATTTGTCTCGGCAGATTGTCTCTTGAAAATACTCCTCTAAAATGTTTTATTCCAAGTTGTTTCACCCAATTGATTAAATCAAAGTTGGATAAGGGTTTGTTTATGAATTTTAAAGTATTGTTCCTAGAATTGGGATTGAATTGAATGGACTGTTTTTGCCTAGTAGAAGTCCTTTTCCCTTTGTCTTTTTTTTTTTCATTCCATAACCGATTGGGTTATCCCATGTACCAACAACTGGAGGGGATTGCCATGGAATCATAGCATGTTTCCCACCACTTTTATTTATTGCAATGGAATGTGGAACATGAACTGGTAATGACCGTCTGGGACGGCTGTGTTCAACATGCAAACCCTTTCCATTTAATTTTCTAATTGCTTCTATGGCCAAAGGAATTCCAATGCTGGCGAGTATTGTTCCAATACCATTTCCAATCTGTGTTTTTGTTGGTTTTATAACAACGTCTCCACCATACTGCATTTTTTGAATAATATCTGCCATCTGTCTCGTATTCAATAAATTTCCTACATTCAATAATTGGGATAAATTGGCATTAGGAATAAGAAATCCTCCACTTTGTTTCTTCCCGAATAGTTTATCAACACCAATACCTGCTAATGAAGACAGAGCACCAGTTGCCAAGGCTGGAGCTGCCTTTGCTACAGCTGAAGTTGCATATGGCAATAGTTTTGTTCCAAGTGAAAAAAGACTGGACCAAAGAGAGCCTCCTTCTACAACTGCTTTTCTGATTTGATTTTTTGATATTTTGATGTCTGATCCTTTTCCCAATCTTTTTGATTTAATCAGTTTGTTGATTTGTCTCTTAGTCAACATTAGTTGATCATTTCCAGACAATTCACTATGCGTTAACCTTATTGTTACAGGTGAATTTGTTGCATAAGCTTTTGCTAGCTTTTGTTTTTGACCTTTTGAAAGCGTCACTCCATGAGGATGATAAGTAGTCATATAATATATGTTTATACTAAATGCAATTCAATTTAATATAAATAATTTTTAATTTAATTAATTTATTTTAATTTAATTTTTTCAATTAAACTATTTTTTTAATCCATTTAATTAATTTATGAATTATTGATTTTAATTCTTTTTTTTCTTCTGGTGAAAGTTTCACTTTGTCCATATAATATTAGTTTACATAGATCTTAGAATCAATTTCCCATCAGTCTTTCTCATTTCAACATCCTGCTCATAGAGGACAAGTGCATACACACTGTAATCAGCGTTTGTTCCCGCACTCAAAGTGTATTTGAAAGTCAGTTTCGTCATTCCGTCTTTTATGTCCTGTTTCTGTTTTGTCAAATCGAAATAAATGAATGGAAATATTGAACCGAAGTTACCTCTGTTAAGCAGGGTGCTATCACTGAAGTCATTGATGGCTTGAACGTATTTCAAAGCATCTCTGAATACCCTTGAAGGCTCTGTTGAGGGTTTGTAATGAGCCTCTAGATAGTCGTTTCCATTGCCAACTTCAAGATAGCAATTCGTCATTGTTCGGTTATTTGCAACAGAGAATGTGTTACAAAGAAATTTATTGGCTGTCTGAGACTCATCACTAGCGTCGTTGATAATGAATACAAATACATGTCTTGGTTTGTTTATTCCTGTTGAAATACGGAAATTAGCTGTCTGCTGTCTTGTTGAATTGCCTCTCTCAACCATTTCTCTCAGATAAGTCCACTTTCTGGTGTTAAGATATTTGCTCAAGTATAAGGACTGTCCTTCTGAATTAAAAACAATACGAGGAACAATTAGCTGAAATTTGGTTAGTACAACACGACAATTATCAGCAGCCTGCCAAATTAAATTTGCATCGCTTTCAAGTGTTAGGTTCAACTCAGTTTTCGAGTTAGGCATAAGTTCATCCCAAAGGCTCTTGAAATATCCGTATCTATTCAATGGTATTTCTGCATTAACAGTTCCATTTGCACCATTCAATAACGATTTACGAGATGCGAATCCTTTGTTATAATTAGCTTGAGCCACTCTGTCTTCAGCATGTCTGTTTGTGTCAAGATAGAAGAACTCATTTGTTCCTTGACTTGAAGCGTAACCTTGTGAATATTCAAGCAAAGACTTGATATTTGTAGCTTGGTTAGCATCTCTACATTCATAAACATCGACACCGTTTATTTTTACATTTATGGTGTTAATGAGAGCGTACACTGAATTTACAACGCCGTTTCGATCATCTGCTGCTATATCAGCTCCATCTGCAAGCTTCTTGACATTGAAATCAACATTTAAACGGGCATTGTACCAATCAAATGGTGTAGTCTCTCCACTGTTATCAACAACAAAACGGTAACCTGTTTTCTTCTGATGAGCATTGTTTGCAACTACTGTATTAAGCGCTGTCTCAAGCTCAAAGACAATATCTTCATATCGTTCAATATATTTTGAGTTACGATAGTTTGACATATATTATTGTGTTAGATAAGAGTTATTTTCCATTCACTTGATTTTGCGTGGTCGACCTCTCTTTCTTTTGATCATACCCCCACTCTTGCTCACACTCTCAGTCCCACTTTTTCTCTTTTTTAATAGTTCTATTATTTTGTCACCAGCTTTTTTGCCTGCGTATTCACCAATTGTTGTTGCTGCTTTTTCTGCTGCTTTTTTCCCAGCTTTTTTTTACCACATCAGTCACAATACCTTCACCGTATTGCTCATATTTTTTTTAACTCAAACCTCTTCATATAATATTAGGTTTTATAATTCTGTCCCTCTCAAGAATAACTCAATATACCAATCTATCCCATTTAAATCGACTGGAGCTCCAGAAGAGTCTGTGACATAAAAATGCATTGAGCTGATTGAATGTGTTGAGACAGGATTCCATGAAAGAAAACGAGGTTTGTAAGTGAAAGGTAAACTTCTGACGAGATCTGTGACTGGAATAACTGCGATTGTACTTGTACTATTGCCATCAACAATGCTATCTATCACTATATCACAATTGATATAAATTTCATCTACTCCACGTGTTATATCAGGTAAGTTTGTTCCATATTCTGTTGCTGAAACTAATTTTGACTCAAACCCAAGTAGTTTTCTGAAATCAAGATCTCTCAGATCCACTCGATAGTTTTCATTAAGTTCAATCAAAATACGATATGTTGATAAAACGAAATATATATTAATACCATACTTGAATTTTGATTTGTCTGTTTCAGATGGATTCAGTATATGGTTATTTTTACTCATACACTCATGAATGTAACTATTGATATCGTCGTATGAATACATCCCGTCAACGAATGTTATTGTTTCCCAGTTTACACCTTTGTCGTGGCTATATTTCATTTGATTATTCCCAAAAAATTCTCTGATGTTGTACCAACTGTATGTCATATTAATAACATTCACAGCCATTTTATATTTCAAATCATTCGTTAAGTTGATAGGTGTATTGAATCTTTTTTCAAAATCATGACTCTTACTTACACCAATTTTGTCTCTGTTTTTACTGTTGAATCGTAATGAAATTTCTGTCATATACTTTTACATTAGATATTTCATCATTATTTTATTTAGCTCTTTGATTCCAAGGACGCCCATACTGTTTAATGTGTGCAATATCTTTACAAACTCATTTCTGACGCTCATACTGTTGTTACCAGCAGAAATTGATCGTCCAAGTAACTGTAGTCGTGAAAGCAAGTCACCAATATTATTATAATGAACAACACCTGCTCCACATTGTCTTTTTTTCTTTCTGATACCTGAACCAACAGTTTGTGCACCTTCCTCAATTAGATCAATTCTTCTTCGGTACTTTTGTAGTAATTTGATCTCTTGAGGTAATTTATAAATTTTTTCTTTATTTTTATCCCTCAATTTTTTACTAGTTGATAGTACTCCTTTTTGACTTCCAAGTTCTTTGGTTAATTGCAACATACTCATTGATATCTATTTTTCCATTCATATATGAATTAAGTATTTGTGATGGAGGAGGTAACTCATATTTCATCAATGTTTGAATCTCCTCAAGTGAAAAACCTTTATCAAGATTTGACTTATACTTTGGTTCTGATTCAGTCATCATTTTAGGTTTGTAATCAATTGGTAATGTTGTTTTCACAGGTACTGATCCAGGTAATGTGTTTAATAGCATAAGATCTTCAAAACCGGATGTCAAGGCTTTTTGATTCTTTTTCAACTGTTCAATAACTTCATCCTGTTTTTTTGTCGACACTTTCTTTCACACTCTTCTGGATATCAATAGAGGGTCTTAGTAATTCTGACGTTTCATCATAAGCATCCTGTTTTCTGTTTTCATAAGTCTTGATAACCTCACGAACTTCTCTAGTTTTATTTTCAGCTTCAATTCCACTTTTAAGAAGCCTTTTCATACGTTCTATATCCATATACAAATGTGTTAGACTAATCTAAACTATTAACATATGGAAATTCCAAATTATAATATCGTTCAGAATTCAAATAATTCATTCAGACAGTTGTATCCGTATATGCCAAAAGATACATTCAGAATGTTATTGGCTGGAAATTCTGGATCTGGAAAGACAACCTTGTTCTTGCATCTGATTATGGAACCTTTGGTCTATTATGATCAAATACATCTATACGCCAAAAACTTGGATCAAGATAAATATCAATATTTACAGCAGGTTATGGATGAAATAAGCAAACAAGTTGGTTACCCCGTTTTAGTTTGTAGCCAAGATGAAATTTTACCCGTTGAACAAATCAAAGACACTGATTTACAGCGACTGGTTGTATTTGATGATTTCGTGACTGATAAAAAACAAGATCAAATCATAGGCTATTTCATTCAGGGTCGCCACAAAAATTGTTCAGTTCTGTACCTAACACAATCCTTCTACGGTTGCCCAAAATCTGTTAGACTTAATTGTAGCCATTTCTGTCTTTATGATTTCCCATCCACAAGAGGGTCATAGGCTTTACCATGCGGAACGGTCACGTCGTACTGAGCTCTGTGCTTATTCTGTATTTATACCTTTGTTTTCTTATCTGCGGGCTCTCAAACTGCGCTAACAATCGTAAGATCAATTCTGCTGACTCTGAAGAAGTCTTAGATCCGGAAAGCATCGTTTCAAGCAAAGGAATTTTGAAGAATGGAGTTTCAAGCACGTTTGCATCGGGAACCAAGGTCGCCACGTGCACGAGTAAGAGGAAATTTCTTCGACGAAGATTACTCTACTCTTCTAATGGGAGTCAAAGTTTTAACCCGGTGATAATACAGATCATCCTTAGTGGCGATGTTCACCCACAGCCTGGCCCAAACTCAAAGCAAAAGCAAAATTCTCGGTCTGGACAAGATCCCAAAGAAAATCATTCAACTGCGTCCGTGGACGGCCAACATGCAAATTCGTGCATCAAAATGGCTCATTTGAATATTCGTTCGTTGAAGTCTCGCGAACACTTTCTTCTTTTACAACATACCATCGAAGAACATGGCTTTGATATATTTACTATATCAGAGACTTGGCTTGACTCGACGGTTGATAATCAAGCCATGCAGATTCCTGGATTTGTATTCTTCCGCCAAGATCGGGGAGAACATAAATCTGGTGGCGGCCTTGCAGTATACATCAGAGACACATTCAAAGCGACACTCCTAAAAGACGCCACGGGAATTAGCGATGAAAATTTCCAACAGCTCTGGATAAAGGTTCAAGTGCGACAGTGCAAATCAATTTTTATTTGTACTGTTTATAGACCACCTAGCACCACATCAGCCTTCAGCGATAGTTTGTCAAGAAGTCTCCTGAATATGTTACTGCTTGGCCATGACATTATCATTCTGGGTGACCTAAATTGTAACATTCTCCATGATACAGCGGATAGTCGAACTTTGAAAGACCTTTGTTACATTGAGGATAAATCGTCCTAAAGCCAAAGCCAAATACGTCACTACAAGAAGCTATTCCGGGTACGCACCCGATAGCTTTCGCGAAGATCTCTCTCTTGTTCCGTGGCACATGGTATACTTCTTTGATGACATTGATTCCCAAGTGGAAACATTCAATTCTCTCTTCTTGGACGTGTTGGATCAGCACGCGCCCATCAAACGTATAAAGATCAAGTCCCGCTCTAATCCGTTCGTAACACCAGAAATTAAGCAGCTCATGAAGACCAGGGACCTTTGGCATAAGAAAGCCATCCAGACAAATGACAAACTATGCTGGAACGGATATCGCTTCTTCCGACAAGAAGTGAAACGCGAACTGAGGCTTGCTGAAAAAATCTATGTAAGAAACGAAATAGCTAACAGTAGAGGTAACACAAACGCCACTTGGAAGATCTTAAATCGATGTATGTCTCGTGGTATTGCTAAACGTCCAAGCACTTTTGAGGACCATGAGACTTTGGCAAATAAATTTAATAAGTATTTTACTTCAGTAGGAGAACTTACTGCCAAAAAAGCGAACTTGATAACAAGGGAACACGGTTTGGATAAAGATAAAGATTGTGGTATTAGGGAAGAAAGTATTGACACTGGCCTTTATGCTGAAACAGAAGAATTTGAGTTTCAAGAGGTAAAAGAAATTGACGTCAAGTCGGTCATTAAGAGTTTAGCTGCCAACAAAGCGCCAGGATATGATAAAATCTCTGCGCGAGTCCTGAAAGACAGCTGTGAGAGCATCGCACCTGTGATTTCCAGACTGGTGAATAATTCGTTTAATGTGGCTGCTTTTCCTAAAGCATGGAAAATTGCTGAGGTGATACCTGTACCCAAAGAAGGAAACTCAGAAGAACCAGCCAACAACAGGCCGATTTCATTGTTATCCATCCTATCAAAAGTAAGTGAGAGACTGACACACAAGCAGTTTGTGGAATTTTTGACAAAATATGATAAACTGTCGACTTATCAAAGTGGCAACAGGAAAATGCATTCGACAGAAACTGCCCTCATAAATGTTACAGATAACATTTTGAAAGCAATTGATGAAAAAGCAGCGTCATTACTAGTACTGCTTGATATGTCAAAAGCTTTTGACAGCCTTAATCATAATCTGTTATTAAGAAAACTACGAAAACTGGGTCTCAAAACTTCTGCAGCTTCTTGGTTTAGTAGCTATCTATCTATTAGATATCAGAGAGTACGATATGAAGATTCAGTCTCGGAATTGTTACCTTTAACGAACGGAGCACCTCAGGGGTCAATCTTGGGTCCTGTACTTTTTACTATCTACATTAATGATTTAATCAGTGCTATTACCCACAGTCAAGCCGCTGCGTATGTTGATGATAGCCAATTGCACTTTAAATTTCCCGTATCAGACTCGTCAAGTGCTATGGCCGCCGTAAATCAAGATCTTAGGAACATTAGTAGATGGTGTGCAGAGAATTATTTACTTATAAACCCCGAGAAGACAAGATTAGTGGTTGTTGGCTCAGCACAACTTCTTAAGAGGCTACCTCATATCTCCTTAACTCTGTTGGGCAAAACTATCTCACCAGTTTCGTTCGCTAAGGATCTCGGGGTATATGTTGATCAATATCTTAACTATGATGTACATACCACTAAAACAGCCTCTAGTTGCATGAACCAGTTAGTACAGATAAGTTGAATTAAACACCTCTTAGACAAGAAAACACTTTTATTACTTATAAATAGCTTTGTTTTTAGTAAATTGTTTTATTGTTCCTCAGTGTGGGGGAACACATCTAAACGTAATCTACACAAACTACAGTTGGTACAAAATTTTGCTGCCAGAGTTGTGTTAGGTTTAAGGAAATTTGACCATATCTCTCAGGGGCGGAGATCTCTTAGATGGTTAGATGTTACGGAAAAGGTTTTATTTAATGATTTAGTTTTAGCATATAAATGTGTAAATGGTTTAGCTCCAGACTATTTAGGTAAATATTTTGTTAAGCGTTCAGCAGTTCACAACAGGAACACAAGGGGATGTAATAACTTTGTGATCCCCCGATGTAGATTGTCGATGGGACAAAGGGCATTTTATTTTCGCGGTCCACGGGAATGGAATGGGTTACCTGACAACATTAAGAATACTAAGGAAATTGATATTTTTAAGCGAACACTTTTTAATAATATGTTCTATACGAAGTAAATTTGGATATATTTTGAATGATTTTGAATATATTTTGATTTTAATTAAATTACTGTAAATAAGTTTTCTTTTCTCTTAACATTGTGACTGAAAAGCCCTGTTAAAGGGAGTCTCAATAAAGTATGTATGTATGTATGTAAACTGTATATCCCAAGAACTCGCAATCGATAAGCAAAAGTATATTGAAGCACCAAAAAACCATATTCCTTCTGTTATGTTGACAAACCAATGAAAACAGTGAAGAGGAACTTTTACGGTGTTCTCTAATCTAATATTATATGGGATTATTTAATGGTTTACCAACCTCAGATAGAACTGGTGAAAGAGGTTCAGCTGGTGCTAGAGGTCCAGCTGGTCCAATAGGTCCAAAAGGTGATACAGGTGATAGAGGTCCAGCTGGCCCAAAAGGTGATAAAGGTGATAGAGGTGATAGAGGTCTAATTGGTCCAAAAGGTGATAAAGGTGATACAGGTCAAATTGGTCCAATTGGTCCAAAAGGTGATAAAGGTAATAAAGGTAATAAAGGTGATACAGGTCAAATTGGTTCAAAAGGTGATACTGGTCAAATTGGCCCAAAAGGTGATAAAGGTGATAAAGGTGATAGAGGTAATAGGGGTCCAGTTGGTCCAAATGGTGATAAAGGTGATACAGGTCAAATTGGTCCTAAAGGTGATAAAGGTGATATGGGTCTAATTGGTCCTAAAGGTGATAAAGGTGATATTGGTCAAATTGGTCCAAAAGGTGACAAGGGTGATAGAGGTCTAATTGGTCCTAAAGGTGATAAAGGTGATAAAGGTGATACAGGTGCTAGAGGTCCATTTGGTTTTAAAGGTGAGAAAGGTAATACTGGTCTAAGGGGTCCAAAAGGTGATAAAGGTGATACAGGTTTTGGAATTAGATTTACACATGATGGTAATTATGATATCCAAAACAAAAAAATGAGTAATGTAGCAGAACCAACTGCTGACAAAGATGCTGCCACAAAGGTGTATACTGATGACCTTGTTGTTTCATCATTCCTCAACGCGAAGCAGTATGTTGATGACCTTATTTTATCAGCATCTGGCACTCAACGCAACCCATTCGCTTTTCTGTTAAAAGACATATCCAAGTCTTCTGCAGTCAGTGGTGTGGAAAACCTTCAAATTGAGAATTTTGACAGATCACCATACCACATAAACAAGTCGTCATTGTCTTTTTTCATCAAACGAAGTGGTAACTTTACATCTAAAATTTGTTTTGATGTGACATCTTTGAGTAATGGACGGTACACATTTGTTACTGAGTTTTACTCACCCTCTGACCCTCAAAATGCATCAGTTGATTTAACCCTTCCAACAATTAACATGCGTGACGCTGGACAGTCATTTCAAAAATCTTTTACTAGAACTCCACACGTTGATGGTTATATTAAAATTATTTTCCAGATAGAAAAAAGAAGTGGTGGTCAAGCGGCAATACAGGTGGAACTTTCCAGCACAGCTCCTGCGTCTAACACCAAAACACATATCATCGTTTATGGGGCCTATGGCTATCATACCAATTTGTCTTACTTTCTCCATGACCCAGCTTATGAAATTAAAAACGGCCATGTTGCATTTGGTGGTAATGTAGACATGAAATTAAACAAAATCATCAACCTGCAGGATAACCCCTCAAACCCACAAGACGCTGTAAACAAATCTTACGTCGATAATGAAATTGCTGGCATTGATTTTTCACCATTTCTTAAAAAAGATGGAAGTATTATAATGACGGGAGATTTGGACATGGGACGGAATAATGTCAAAAACATGAAATATCCCGTTGATATATTAGACGCCACAAACAAAAGCTACGTTGACTCTCAAATTGCAAGCTGTATAAAAAGGGATGGATGACATCCCGTAGAAGGTGATCTAAACATGGCTGGATATGCAATTCAAGATTTAAAAGATGTTGATAATAGTACACCAGCTGAAAATGCAGTTAATAAAAAATATGTGGACCAGAGGTTGCAAACCAAACTCGATACGATTGCACAACAAAATCTAAATATGAACAATAATGCCATCACTGATCTTACTCCACCTGTAAATTTAGACGACGCAGTGACGAAAAGATATACTGACGAATATTTTCTCCGACGAGACGGTTCGACTGCGATGTATGGAAATTTGTCAATGAGTGGAAGCTTATAAAATCGTGAATGAAAAAATACAATTACAAACTGATTTAGATTTGAATGGACATGCTTTGATTAATAATTCATCAAACTTATTTGACGGTCAAAATGGTGAATTGACAATGCTAAATAATATTAATATGAACAGCTTTCTTATAAGTGAGGCTAAACTTGGTGGTGATTTAAATCTGAATGGCTATAGAATTCATAATAATGGTTTGAATCTATTTCGTTCAAGCGTTACAGGTGTAATTATGGAAACAGCTTTCGATCTCGGAGGATTTGCTCTCTATCAGCCAAAATTAGGAGGTGATCTAGATTTGAATGGGAATGGAATAATTGGTCAAATACAATATTTAAATTGCTTTGTTAAAGCTAGTCAAGGACATAATAAGAATACTTTAAAGCCTGTATTGATAAATGGCGCTGAATTTTTAGTTATTCATAACAATAACTTTTATATTAAGAATATGTATATTATACAAGGAACAAAACCCGGAATGTTCTACTTCAAGAAAAAGAATGAAGGTGCTGGGTTATTGCCATTTCCAGCAACTATTTTCGAATATAGAATTCCTTCTATGAGTAGAAACATAAGAACAGTTACAGTCAATAAATCATTATCGAGAGGCTATTTTATAATTGACTATTCACATCCCAATAGTGGAGCATTTGATACAACATTCACACTTGAAGTAATTATGAATTAATCTAAAATAATATTATATGGGTTTATTTAATGATTTACCAACTCCAGACAATAAAGTAACCGGCGAAAGAGGTCCAAAAGGTGATAAAGGTGATAAAGGTGATAATGGAAATGGATTTAATTTGACGCAAGATGGTAATTACGATCTTGGAAACAAGCTTTTGACAAATGTAAGACCCGGCAATGATGTTAATCATGTCGTTATTAAATCACAAGTTTCTGATATTGTTAGAGACAGTTTTTTAGATTTATGGGTTTCTGAATATATTAGATTGTACTCAAAATGTGTTTATCAAATCGACAGAGCAAATAATAATTTTGTAGATATGAATGCAGACAGAAAAGTTGAAACATTATATGATCTCTCAAATGAAGAAAATAATGCAACTCAATCAACTTTAAACATAAGACCCACTGTTTGTACCAAGGCTGAGAAACATAATGGACGTTATTTTTTAAAGTTTGACGGATCACAGAGAATGATAAGTCAAATCAATTTAAATAATGATGTTGTTAATATTTACATTGTTTATAAATTAAATTCAAATACAGGTGGAAGTCCATGGAAAAATGGTCTTTTTGGTCATGATAATGGAGGTTATGATAAGTTTGTCAGCTATTACAATGGTTCAAATTTAGTTATAAGTGGTGTTGATCAATCAAACTGTGTATATTTTGGTCCAGAAGCATCAATACAAAGTTTCAGAAAAATAGCAGATTATTCAGTAAATGATTTAGGTCAAATTAATGTTTGGCATTGTTTATCTGTTCATCACTTTTGGTGATTTAGATCCAAATTCCATCGCACCTTTAGACGGTTGTGTTATTTTTTTCTGTGTATACTTAGATACCATATCAGACGAAAAAGCAATTTTAGATCATCATCAAATTTTAATGCAAAGATATATGATAAAAGAAGTGATCGAATATGTTAACTACTTCTTCAAAGAAACCAAACAACAACACAACAACGTTTATGATGTCATACTAAAATCAGCTTTAGTATATCAATATCTGTACCATAAAAATTTTGGGGTATTCATATCAGTCAATGATATCCTCGAACTAAATAACAACGAAATAGGTCTAATCGGGCCTGGCAATGGCTGTCTTACACAGTTCTTGGAAACAATATTCAGTCCGTTACACATAATGCACTCGCATAGCATTTTGCATGATGCTTTTGGTCGATTTTATGACCATTATTCATTAGACCGAGGGTACACATATGTCATACCCAAGAAGCTTACACCAAAATGGATAAAAAGATCTCCATTATTTGGCCAGATTTCCGGTATAATATATTGCATATCCAAGAGAATTATAGTATAAACTATATATATGACAAAGAGTCGTAAAAGCATATTCAGCTGGAACCATATTTCAGGTGAATTAACAGAAGATCAGATTAATGAATTAAAAGCCTATTACCACACATATCATAGAAAGTGTTGGGCTCATAAACAGGCGGTTAAACGGTTCAAAAAATGGAAATTACTGGGGAACTCATTGTCTATCATCTTTGCAACTGGAGGTCTCGCCACAAGCGTTGCAACTGGTGGTGTCAGTTTGGTAGCCATCAGTACAGCAGCACTTTTAATACAAGGATGGATGAAGCATAAAAACCTCGATCTAAAAATCCAAAATTGCACATATGCTTATCAAAGCTATCAACATCTACTCAATACCATAAAAGACAAGATGAGAAGTGGTGATTTCGAAGCTTCAAGCATACATATCACAATGAACAATATCGATGATTATGTGACGGATAATAGTCCAATAATAGACAAATTTTTGTTGAAATATGATGCTTACTGCTTGATAATACGAATAATCTTATCAAATCTCAACATTAGAATTTCAACCCAATATCGATCATAAAATCCAAGCGTCTTTTTTGATCTAGTAACTATTATTTTATCAAATGGAAGATCAAGCATTAAAAATATTTGCTTAAGTATAAATTTAGTCCTAATCATTCTTTTTCGATTCTTATTTACCAAAGGAAGGACAGTGTCTATCTCTTCGAATATTTTCAATATTTTACCCTTATCTTTTACAGAAATTTGAAATCTATTCTAGCGACATATTTTATTTATTACATTTTCAATATGGTACTTCCTATGATAAACTGATTTCCGCTTTATTTTATACATATTATTATGAAAGTCAACTTACTCTCTGCAATAATCATAACCGTGGACTGAACCACAATTTAGACAAACATTTTCACCATCATCGTTAAACATTTTCTGATTATCGCAGCAAGGTGCTTTCACACTTTTAACAACTTTGACCAATAGCTGATCACAAAAATAACATGACAATTCTCCCATATTTTTCAATCCATTGTGAATTACTGAATTACAACTCATTCTATAATATTATTTGAGATATTATTTTATGTGTTTTTTCCAATGACGTCACGGCATAGCTGTGCCGGTCAGAGATAATAGCTATAGGCGATGACTCATTTCCTGTTTTTTCCGAGAATGTCACGCTTGGTGGTTTTCCGAGAATTTCAAAAAGAACAACTATAGATTCCATCAGATTGAACAACTATAGATTCCATCAAATTGAACAACTATAGATTTCATCAAATTGAATAACTATAGATTATCAAAATCTGGTAGCCATCAGATTGAACCATCAAATGGAAAGTAGTTTAGCAATTGGCTGGGTAAGAGATCAAAAATGATCTCGTACCCCCAATTACTATACTACTAGCTTAAATAAACTTCTCGTCTTGAAGTTCTTTCCTTACCGATTCGTATATTTTGAACATGTCTTCTGGTTCTCACCGAACGTTCGATATTTTTCTGCAGGATTTTGGAGGAATCAACGCTGAAATCGCTTTGATCAACATGGCGCTCGCATGTGGCTTGCCAAAACTTTCAACTTGATTTTTACTTTTATAGCGCGAATTCTGACTGGTTCATGTGTTGTCAGTTGCGCGTTATGATTGGCTAGTGGGAAATACGATTTTTCAAAGCGTGTATTGAGAAAACCTACTCAATCAAAAAGTAAATAAACAAATGTTCTCTTCATTTGTCGAATTACTGTTTTTAGAAATACTTTATAAAAGCAATATAGGACTTTTTTCGTGTTTACATAGCCTCATCTAAACACTCGGGGAATTGGGAGATTTCGCGAAAGTTATGCAAACCCTCGACTGCGTCTCGGGTTTGCATAACTGTCTCGAATTCTCCCAATCCCCCTTGTTTTTAGATGAGGCTATGTAAACACGAAGAAAGTCCTCTATTGCTTGATTATTATTCAACAGATTGCGACAATCTTCGTCGTGCGTACTCAACAGAAGCTAACAGATATCCTGCGATATACGTAATTTTGTGTGTCGCGGAGACAAATGGCAACTTTTTCATCTTTTTTTGCAATAAAAGCAGAAACTTTTGCTTTGTCATTAATGTGTTGAATAACAAAGCAATTATCCTGCTCAATCTTGCGGAATATCACCTGATTTTAGTCAACTCCTCCTACGGCCTCGTCGGCTAAGTATCAAGCGATATTTCGCGTGATCTCGCGGATAATTGTTAAAAGCATGTAACAAATAATCGATAACAATAACAATATGCAACTAATTCTTTACGAATTTTACTTCCTTACAAAATAAGTTGAGTCGATATTAATCTACTTGTAATTTCCAGCTTATTGTACTTTTGATTTAATTACGTTTCGTTCTTAGTATGTTTGTTTTTTTTTTCCTCTGGCAGCGACTTTCCTCAAAGTTATGGTGGCTTAGATAATAACGGAGTGCTGTGGGGCTTTAACAACAGCTGATAGCAATCGCTTAGCAACGATTTGCACACCTTAGAAAAATTAATCCTGAGACATTTCAACCGACGTACATGTAGTCATCCCTCTCATGTTCGATGAATATATGTCCATTTCAGTGGAATGCTGTGTAATAAAAAGACAATATTATCATTGCTATTTTAAAGAAACACTTAGTGGCTTCAGATAAAGAGAAACCGGCATACCTTTTTTCTTTTTCATATTAAAATAGTTGTAAAGTACATCACATTTGCTGTTGATTTTTTACTTCGCTCAGGTCAGTGACCCTAACTCATTATATCTCGTGTGAGACACGCTCTTTCAGTTTTTAAAAACTGGGCAGTGTAGCAGTGGCAGGGAGTTCTCTCTGTCCAAAATAGATAGGCGGACAAATGTACTAAGGGAAGATATCGGTAGGCATATCAGGTATTATATTTTTGGCTCAGATCATTTCATCAGGTTTATGGCTGATTTATTTCTAACGATTTCAATAGAAGAAGAGGAGGAAGAAGCTGAAGAAGATGAAGATGAAGATGAAGACGATGAGGAATATGACAGCAATGAGGGTAATTATTCAATATGAAATGATTACCAGAATGAAGACGCCGACAAGTTCAGTTCAGTCTATTTCAACAGACCTGCAATGAAATTTCAATCGATGTAGCAAGTGCCTTTTTTTTTTCAGTCTTTCATTCGTTCATCCATCCATCCATCCATCTTTCCAATCGATCGTTCGTTCATTCAATTGTTTCTTTGCTTTATATTTATCTTTGGTTACTCTTTCCATATCTTTTGTTAGATGAAGAAGATCAGGAAATGATTGAGATGCAATTTCTCTTATTCCCTCCCGGGAAGCAAGGTGCTTTGCATTTTTATTTTTATTTTATTATATTTTATTTTTGTCTTTGATTTTTAAATAGTCAGCTCTTGGTATTCAAATAAACTTTAAACCCAAACTCAGTAGCAGTTGCAGTAATTTTCATGTTTTTGTTTGATTTGTTATGGGTTTGTTGGTCATGATTACATGTTGGTACATTTTAGTGACCTTCTAAGATGGATAATCAATGGTGACCGCCATTTGGAACTCATAACGTAATTACTAACACATATAGTCTTATCATAGGAAAAGCTTTTGGACATACTATTCTACTGATACATTGGTACCTAAGTCGGTATCTCCTTTTCTAGTTAGCATTTTAACCGGCACTGTATGCTTTAACAGTAAAAACTAACAAGGAGTAATAAAAGTTGATTTTAGTATTTATTTATTTACCTACGTTTTGTATGGCAGCTGGTAGAGTTTTGCGCGATCTTGAAAGAATGAGGAATGATGCAAGCAATATCATCAGCGGGAGGAACCTCTTAGAAGATCTGGAAAAGATTGCCTCCGACAAAGGCTTCGAAATTGCTGACAATGAAGGGTCAGGCAATTGCATGTTTTATGCATTGTCTGAGCAACTGGACGTTGTGAAAGGAATCCAAATGTCCCATGAAGCGCTGAGGCAATACTTAGTCCAGTACCTCCGAGAGAACCCTGCACTGGTAAGCTAGTGTTAATAAATCTGTTTTCCCTGTTTGTTAAGACCAAGTTAACAAGGCAGTAAAACAATGACACAGTCGCCCCATCTGACGGATTATTCTTAGAAACAATGTGTTTTGTGTGATAGTTTATTCTCCAGTTCACTTGAGCTTCAGGGACAGTTTTAATAGCGGAACACCGTCCCTATAGAAACCCGCGGATTGCTTTTCATGGTAATCATGGCTAACGGTATTGCTCGTGGGCGCGTACGCACGACGAAGGTGCCCAATAATTAATAATACCCTAATAATAATGATAATAATAATAATAATAATAATAATAATAATAATAAGTAATGGTGACAGGGCTGAGTGGAGTACAATTCAGGAGTAATTGGCCGATTGCGGAGCGCGAGGTTGATTTGAAATCACGAGCACGATTACCCCTAAATTGTACGACGCGAAGTCCGATTACTAATTAATTGTGTCAATCACAAAATGCGAGAAACTCTAGTGGTCAACTTTGTAAATTGTAAAGCGTATTGTACAATACAACCAACTGTTCGAATGCAAATTATCCGATATGGGGTCACCGAGTTCGATGAAATAGTTTATGCTGTTTTGGCTGCAAACTACTACGTCACGGAAGTGAACAAAACGTGTTTACCAATAATAATAAATTTCTTTGATACCATTATTGTAGTATCATCTCCTCAAGAGGTGTGCCATTTATTCCTCAAAGAATCCTTCAAATTATTTCTAATTGCTGCAATTAAAATGTTGGAAACTGGATTCAGTCCCATTTAATCACAATATCCTTGTTCATCTTATAGCCCGATGGGACAGAACTTTTCAACTTTGTCCACGGATATCGGTCTTGGGATGATTACCTGCGGAACATGGCAGCAGATGGTACATGGGGCGAACACGTCATTCTTCATGCTGCAGCAAACTGCTTTGAAACACCCATTCACGTGATCAGCAGTCTGTGTCATGACCTGACCATTAACCCTGAGCATGATGTTGGCGGCAGTGGCCAGCTTGTGCTGGGGCACGTTCACGAGCATCACTTTGTTAGCCTGCGACCAAAACCAGGTAAAAGAACAAACACACATCTAACTAAACATAAGCCAGTTAGAGGGGTTTATTTCATTTTGTGTTTACTCACCAGTATCTCTCAAAACACAGCGCATTTTTGAAGCGTACAAAGTTATTTATGAAAAGTCTTCTGATATGAAAGCAGGATATCAGATGGGACACATAGAACTTGATACTGTATTGAATTTCTGTGGCTGTTAAAACGTATCTGAAAAGTAAACTATGAGATGTAAAGTTTTCTTTTCATGCTTAAGATGCAAAATAGGCGACTACGTAGAAACAACTGAAAATAAGTCCTAATGATATAACGCAATCAACTCATTGAAGTCAATATATTCATCGTGTTTTCAAGAATTTTGTGGATGCCCAATTTGAAGGGTCTGCCCTGCACTTTCTTAATCACGCCCTCTTATGGTTCTTAGCAATGGTTTCCAGTTTGATGAATCAATACCATTACTCCTTGTCACTTCACCTTGTAGACATCCCAATCATTGGTAAAGAGGTTATGGCCTTATAAGTTATGATATAGCTACAGTAAAAGCTGTTATTTACAATGTAACTTATCTTCGTTGAGAATAATGTATACAGCAAGCACGTTTCCACCGTAGAGCTTTGCAGACATTTGAGTTGTTCGTTTTTAGTCAAAAGTAACTAATTGTATCATTCTAGCGTTCTTGTATTAGCTTTCAGTGTCTCTTAAATGTATTTTAGGTGGCGGATCCAAGCTAATTTACTAACACCTGGAAATTGAGACGTAATTAAGACGTGAAACACAACATGGGGGTCACCAATGAAACTCGCTTGTGAGAGAAACACAGTTAGGCAGTGGCCATGACTTGGTTAGCAATGAAAAGGCAACGTGTAGTGTATCAAGTTAGAAGGACTGAAAACTATTGATCCATTAAAAACCAGTGTCGCGAAAGTACTTCAAATCATGCAGGGTGCCTAAAGAATCTCAGAATAAATACTCCGGTGTATTTTTATCAATGCAGATGACGGAGTAAAGGAATTAGAGGAACAAGAAGGAAAGTCAGACCAAGAACAGAAGGTAGAGGGAGCAGCAGAAGGTGATGCAGGAAATGAAGTGAATAAAGCAGAAAGTGAAGAAAGGGTGACAGATACAGAGCCCAAAACAGTACAAACCGAAGCTGAGGAGTTAGAGGCAGCAGCTGATGAAATGGCGACAGCAGCAACTTCTGAGATCACTGAACCAGGAAAAGCTGACGTGGCGGAGTCAGAAAATCCTGAGGTAACGGAAGATGAAAGTGGTAGAGAGGACACCAAGGTGGCATCAACAGATACGGAGTCGGTAGGATCAATAGATGATAGCGATGGTAAAGTAGCAGCAGATGTAGAGCCAACAGAAAAAGCGGGAGAGGAAGAAGCTAAAGCCGCTGTAGATGGAGATGCACAAACTGCCGATGGAGCACAAGTTAAAATAGCAGAAGAAGCAGAGGCTGAAGTAGGTGAGGAAGCAGACACTGAAATGATGAAGGAACATGTACATGTAGCACAGAAACCAAAAGAACATAAGGCGAAAATGACAGCAGCAGTTGTCGAATTGCCAAAACCAGCAAATGCTGATGAGGAGGTGAAAGCAACGCACACTATCGCCATGGAGGCGGGCGATGCTGAAGATAGAAAGGAAGTAGGTGCTGAAGCTACAGACGGACCAGAGGCCAAAGGAGTGAGGGCGACATCTGTTGAAGCAGCTGAGGGAGAAGACTCTCAATCAAGAGAAATAGCAGATACGGAGGCAGTAGAGACAGTGGGTGCTGAAATGGTTAACGTAAGCCAAACTGCAGTAGCCAAAGGGGAAGAAGTCCATAGCGTGGAGGCAGATAAAGCAGGTGCTAATGTGCCAAAGGAGGAGGCAAGTGATTCTGAATCACGTGAAGAATCAGGTGAAGGAGTAGTGGAAGCAGCGGCAAAAGTAGCTGATGCTGAAATTGCATAAACAAAGATGGTTAAGTGGATAACGCAGCAGAAGCTCAGGTGTTTAAGAAAGCGTCAGCCCTGACGCACCTCTTACATGTACAAAGAGTAGTCGTAATGCAATGAAATATATTACTCATCTTGCTTTGAAATGGTAGCTTAGTTGTATTGTTTATCTCACGAACTAGTAGTCATGTTAATGTGGATCACGAGGTTTCGTCCCATCTGCTGGTTTTCACTCAGGCTATGGTGCCGACTGGCTACCTAGTGTTATAAGTAGCACAATGACATTGGGTGACTAACAAATTTCCATTAATAGAAATTATTAGGTTAGACCCCTAGTCCTGTATTCCATGCAGACTCAATTTAAGTTTTACAGGTTATTATATTGTAAACTTTATACTCAGTAAGCACAACCTTATTAAGGTGTATTCGGTAGGATTGTAGTAGAGTCATGCAGGTACAGGCTAATGTGGGGCTCACACCTTTTTGTCTAGAGTAGACTTGTGATTTGCATGCATATTCTCCTTGCCTTTTGTATTCGTCAGTCAGCAACCCTACTTGGTGCTCTTTTTTCAGTGTTGAAAGGACTGTCGCTATGCTTGCCTTATCTTAGTGCAAAAAGTGTTTTAAATTGTTCTGTGTACAGCACATGCACTGAAAGGTAGAATAGATCTGTATGTATTGAAGTTGTGCTCATAGATGGGTATTGACTCCACCAAAGTGCTGTGAAAACAAATATGAATATGAAGGGCGTGCGGTATTTAGAGGGCAAATAACTCACTATTAACTAAGGGTGTTTAAATTAGGTGTCGAGGCTACATTTCAAAACGAGCAGAACGTTTTTGATGAAACCAGGTGGAAAGCGGTAAAAACATTGACGAAAAACTCTTATAGTTTGGGAAACGTCTGCTGTTATGGAGAGTTCCATAAAATTGCTGTGATTTCAAGGTTGGCACTGCTCTCGAAATGAAACATTTTGTGCAGTTTACGATATATCCATTATCTATTATCTATTATCCACTGCAATTAAGTGTTCTTTTACTACCAGCCAATTTTACATATATCTACATAAAAAGTGATTTAATCAGGTTCTGTATCCTAAGCCGCAAGGTTAAGAAAGTCCACGATGAGTATACTCTCAGTATACCCAGAGTGTTATGTTCCGTAACCTCGTGTCCATTATAAATAACGAGGCGTATCTGAATATCGACAGATAGAAAAGTTCTTCAAAAGGGGAATGGAAGCATGGATAACTTTTGATTCAAAGTGCGTCCTAAGCAGCTTTTATGGACGTAGATGGGGCAGTGATTACTATTTGGTTAGAAGCTGAAAAATGGCACCACCCTACAAAAAGATTGGGAAACGGTCACTCATGCTGAGTTAAAACTCAGCAAAATGGAAGCTGCCCCCAAATTTAACATGTCTGTATGAACTGGCACCTGATTGCACAAAAAAATTCTCTCTCCTAGAATTACAGACAATCTGTAACTAGCCTTTGCTTTTTAGTAAAAAGAGTTATGTATAATCACTGTACTTTGCGAAGTGTTTATGTGAAAGTCCTTTAGTGGCTCATAGGACTTTTGAAGGACAAAAGTGCACTGAGTTTGATCCTTTGTAGGAAACGCAGTATTGTTTACTCAGACAATGCAATATGGTACCCGTTTTCTTGTAAAGCAATGCTGTTAATTTGATGAATAAAATAATTGAGAGAGATAAAAAGGTGAAGTGCTTGGAATTGCTTGGAATTGCATAACCTGTGCATTGTGCAAAAAGTTACACATCGGTGAAACAGGAAGACTACGCGACCAATTCCGGGAACACCTATGTGATACGTGATGTTGAGAAAGATGACAAAGACGCATCCAAACCAGTCGCCCGGCATTTTAAGGTTACCGTGTACCTTCAGCGGTGTCTCTAATCTAAGGGCTGTAGCGGCTCCTTACTACAGCCCAGATACCATAAATCCTATATCAAATTAAAGCTAATGGTACTAGCTATTCGAATATTTCATTAATTTTGTAAGATTAAGAGTCTAAACTAGAAGGTCTAAATCAACTTTTGAAAGCTACAACTAAATTTGATTTTTTATTTTTGGGAATTTTGATATTTTTCTGAAAGTCTGGAACCCAGAAGCTAAAAAAAAGCATGTTGGGGTTTTCCTTTATTCGATTGTGTTCAAAAGTTACAGAGCATTTTCATATTCGCTAGAAAAAATACCGACCGACCGCACAGAAATGGCTCATACCCCAATACGTTAATCTAGCCGCTGTTCAAATTTCATCAAAATCGAACAAATCGCTCTTGAGTTGTAACTCTCGAAAAGTGTTCCCTTCAGGACAAAAATAAACTTTCCGAAAACAGCACTTGAAAAAACTCTTCACTACGCAAACAAACACCGCCCCCAAACACCTCTAGTGACGATCGGCCAATCAAGTGCAATGTACGCTAACTTTTCTTCCGGTCACTTACTGTGGAAATTTTCCGCGTAATTTTATCTCCACACAAACACTTGTGCCTCATACGGTTCATTGGTTTATCATTATGTCCCACTTTGTTTACTTGCCCCACAGTCAAGCCGAAAAACTAAAGCGCACATCCTTCATGAAGAAAAGCAACTTTTTCGCATCCAATATTCCCGCGCAACTCGCTCCGGTTGGCTGCATTCGCATTTTAAAATATACCGTCAACGTCGACTTTTTAATGGAATCTCGTTTCAAGTGCGATCAGCTACGACAAATGAAAAACTTTTTTTTCTTGCATTTCAGCTTCACTATTCTGATCCTCGTCATACAAACCTGTCACATACTGGGGTGATTAACAATAACCCTTCCACGAGTAGAAATTGGCCTATTGCATCTGATGATTTCTAAGGTATCAGGCCCTTTAAACAGTAAAGAATATGGACTGTATATAGACTGCATACTGTGACAACAGTGATTCATACGTCAAGGCGTCGATGTCGACGGGCCAAGGAGAACCTGGCGATTTCGGAGAGAAGAAAGCTAAATAAACCGAGGCCTGGATATCAAAGGGTTAATCTATTCAAAATATTTACTAGAAAAACTACACATCATATTTATCCTCTGAACATTGTTTGCCTCAATATTTTAATCCCATAAAATATCCACATTAACAGCAGATTTTACAACCCGTCTGGGCGTGCAAACAAGCCCTTAACATGTAACTCACACAAAAAGGCAAATTTCAAAGCCAGACAATCAGACAAGGTTTCAGACCTTGCAATTCTTTTTCTGTTGATTGAGCTATAAATTCCTTATAGCTGTGTGTCTGCCTGCAATATAGTGGACTAGTGGCTGCGATACTGAACTCATAACAGACAGGCCACTTGAGAAAGGTTAGTTTTGTCACGAAGAATATTCTTATGCAAGAGCTCAGAATTGACCGAGGTCCAGTATATACGGAAATTTGGAGGGTTGAATATTTCCCCGGTGGTTACTCCTAGAAAAATTGGGTGGGTGTGTGCGGCCCCCTTCTTGAAACCCCTACCCTATTTCAGACCAGAATCTTTGTTTTTCCCTACCCTATTTCAGACCAGATCAAAAATTCGATACCCTTTTTTTCCGACCTATTTCAGATCTATTTCACGTACACGGTTGGCGTAAACATAATTTCATAAGTACGTTTGTTGGTGGTCTTCTCGCCTTATGATGAAGTACCTTCTTCTAAAAACATACCCAATTTAAGACTAGAGTGTACAAACCATACCCCATTTCAGACCAAAATGGTCAAAACCGATACCCTATTTCAGACAGGCTAAAAACGTTTTTCGTCTATTTTCAAACCGGCTAAAACACCAAACGCTTTGAGCCCGCAATTACCTGTGTAGTCCGCATAAGGGAGTACCCCCCCCCCCCTCCCACCTCACCGGGAATTTTCCAGACCTGAACATTGTAATAACGGGGTATGTTAAATACCTAGGGTTAACTAATTGTGTTTATATAGAATGTAGGTAATCAATTTCGTTTGGGGCAGGCTCGTGAGGTTTGAATTCCTTATCCTCAAACAAATTTGAGCCGCGCAGATCTGCCGCTCGTCGCCGCTGCATTCACGGCTTAATTTTCTTGGAGAACAAATAACGGATAACGGTAATCAAATTTCATTCTGGGAACAATGGCCTCTTGATCTCTTCTAACAATTTTGATATCATGTCGCACGTGAGGATCAGGGAGAACGCATATAAAATTCTAGTTTTAATTAGGGAGAGAAGGATTTTTTTTTTACCTATCAATTAATTCAACTTGCATTGTCGATGAAATCCTATAGCATCATCAGCTTTAGTGTTATCTCAACCACACTGGTTTAGCGCCATAGAAGAAACTAAACGACGACTTAGTGACTGTTTTAACAAACATCGCAGAACAGTTGACATTAACAAACCAACAGCTCTAAATCCATTGCAGTATCAGAACATTTTATTGTTTGTTTTTATTATTTATATCCTCTTTTGTACAATGTTTAAGTATAGACAAGAGGAAACAGACATTAGTTTGAAGCTCCATACACGTCCAAAAAGTGGAGCTCACACGACAGTTCTACTGACTCCTTTTATAGAGCAAATCTATCGATATTTTGCTCCATATACCAACGGTGTACAGTTTCTCAATTGCTGCCGGCACCCACGGTTGCAGAAATTTCCTCCCAGTTTTGGAGGATTTGAATGAAATAATATTGAACTCTTAAATAATAACCGAATGATATTATATTTTTGCCAGGGCTTCAATTTGCAAACTGACGATTTTGTTAGTCGCTGCCGGGTTATCTTTTTTTTTTCTTTGCTGTGTACGTACACTTGTTTATGAAAATTACAAAAGAGAACATAGTGCAGAAGTAATCGTTTTATCCGGGTCTCCGGATTAAGCGGACTCACAGCGATTAACGTGACGAACACGCTTCTTTTCCCTTCAAAACAAAAACAAAAACATACAATTTGCAGGTTTCAGAACAATGTTTACTGTTTTAACCATAACTCAAACTTCACGCTAATCCAAATAGCCTCGTACTGAAAATTAATGTTCTTTAAATGTTTCAAACGTAACAATGAACGTGTTAATCGTTCACGAGTAGAGTCCAAGTCCTTGCTATACACTGACATTTTCAGTTTGATTTCAGCAGATCTGATCGCATGAAATACGGCATACGGTGCGCAGATAACCAGTGTATGTAAAGCCACAGGGAATCCACACAAACTGTGTGGCCGTTGGGTATTTTGAATTTATTTAAAATGTATGGGAATATCGAAAAGGTTCATATTATCGTAATATGCTACGATTAATATTTACATATAAGATCAAAATAGATATCTTTTCACCTGAAATGTTGTGTATTGTCGTCCTTGCAGCTGAAAACGGCGAATTTTTAGCGATTTCAAGAGTTTTGCGTGTGACGTTTACCTGAGCGTATAGTAGAGAGAAGATGGATGAAAGATCTGATTTCCACGATTTTGGACTGGTCCAGCGCCGAGCCGATTTTCAACAGCAAATTCCCATCGCATAGCTTCCAAACCAAGCACTGGGCAAGCTGAAAGCCAGAGTTTTCTTGTCGTACCATTACATTCGAAATCTGTCCGAAACTCAAAGCGCTAGGCCTCAAATAATATCGAGAAATCTAGCAATCGAAGATCGAAGGATCCGTAGCTGGACTTTAGTGTGCTGGCTGTAACAGTCACGCCGTTTGCTCCTTTCCGATTGGATGATAACAAACAATGCCCTTTCAAAACATCGTCCCGAGGGAAGGGGAAGTAGGGGCAAATAATCAGCAGCGATCTTTCTACCAACCAGCCTGTTTATTTGCCCCTACTTCCCCTCCCGCGGGACAAATTTCCCTCTACTATACGCTCAGGTAAACGTCGCGCGCAAAACTCTTGAAATCGCTAAAATTCGCAGGTTTCAGCTACAAGAACGACAATACACAACATTTTCAGGTAAAAAGACGTTTATTTTGATCTTATATGTAGATATAAACCGTAGCATATTACGAGAATATGAACCTTTTCGATATTCCCATACATTTCAACTAAATTCAAAATACCCAACGATCTCACAGTTTGTGTGGGGGCCCTGTGGTAAAGCGAGGCTATGTTTGTATGAGAGCGTGCTACTCAGATCAAAGAAAAATGTCCATTGTCGGCTTTTCGTGGTACCTTGATGTAGGGAAATGTCGATCGCTGGCCGTCCCTGCATCAAGGTACCACGGAAAGCGGTTAAAATCTCGAACAAAAACTTATCTTTCAAATCGGCCCACGGTACCATGTTACCACCAATAGCGTAGCTCCATATTATGTATATTTAAATCCGCCGGGGGATGGGGGGGGGGGGGGGGCGAGGAAAGAAGGAAGGGGTAACTTGTTCCCATCACCCCGCTCCCTCCAAGCCTTAAAATTAATATTTGCAATGTTATGCATGGTTTTAGCCAAGTGGCTATTAAAGTATGCGCAGAAAGAGATCGGAAAGCATTAAACAGTTTCAGACAAATATAGAAGCTAAATACAAGATTTTCATGTACCTGACTGAACATTTTTAATAAGATTAAAATTAAATCGATAGTTTGTCCTTAATTTTTTTTCAATTTTATTTAAAGTAGTGTGTTGAATTAGATCACGCTTTTCACAGTGAACGACGTTTCTTTTCAGTTGCGGTTTTCGATAACTTGTTTTATGTCAGACTTATGTCAACAGCTTACTGAACAAGAACGGAAGAAAAAAGAAGATATAGCAACAGAAACAAGAATGTTGAACTAACTGCTACAACCAGTAAAATCCACATGTTTCGCTGAGATGATATGAAAGGGTTTTGATGTACGCAGCAAATTCTTTCCTCCTCCAGTAATGATGACAGCGTTGTTTCTTTACGAAGAATGCGTTGCATTGTTTTGTTGGTAGCATATTATTCAGTGCTGTATTCAGTGATGGTTATTGTCACATATAATTCAACACATCACGCCGTAAGTTCATGTTAGACTCGAACTTTGATCAGAGAGCACGATGTTCCATTTATTTCAACCTATTGATATGATACTGGTAACCGTTTCGTGCGAGTGTGGCCGTGAATATAATAACTGCAAACTGAGTGGTGTTAAAAGGAAGCCGGTACCGCGGTTTTGACTCGTAGTTGTTCGCAAGCCGGCTTAATTTAGGCCGCGATTCCACAATGCGTTTGACAACTTGCAGCTATTGGAAAGATAAAACGATTTGCATTGATGTCGCCACTCCTCGGGAAAAGGAAAAATCAGAGAGGTACGTAAAACGTAGTTATATATAATACATGCACGTGACATCTACGTTGATAGTATTTTTGTGGACCATGCATTGTCCTTGAGATAAGCTACAACTACACCAGTTTTAAGGAGAATTTGTATACTTATCCCATGGTAAATTTGTTAGCTGGAAAGTACGATTGTGAATGACTCAAAACGGATACCCGACTGACTCATAAAATAGCCGAACAAGAGTTTTGGTTCAGTTCTTCTGAGTCTCTTCTTATAGCGTTATTACACGGTGCGAAACACGTGTTTTTCGAAGTCAAATAATTTTAACTTAATTACATGGTGTTTATCTATTGTTATAGTAAAGTTTCGATATAACGCGCGCTCTGATTGGTTAAAACAGCGTGCCTTATGCCAGTACAGATGCACGGCCAGCTACGCACGCCATCGACCCCAATGGAATTTCCGAAGTTTTCCGCCCTTAAGTTTTTATTTTGACCCAGAAGTCTTGTACGACCTAGAAAACGAGTATGAAAACGAGCGTTAGCCTCAATGGATTTGGAAGACGCTTTTTTCCGGTAAAACCACAAATAACAGTATGAAAATCAAGAGTATTTTCTGAAATTGCTGAAAGTTGAAGTTGAAGTTAAAGTTGTCCGAGCCGCGCAGCAATCTCAGTAACTTCTGAAAGCGCAATTGAAAATCCTTAATTTTACGAGGAATCATTCCGATTTGTGTTAATAACAAAAGGGTAAAATTTTCTTAACACTGATGAGGCACGTGGAAAAACAGTCAGCCAAGCGATGTAAAAACACTCGTTCGCTCGCAAGCCAAAGAAACAAACAATTCAACTTACTGTTTATAAATTTGCGTCCAAAACGAGTGTTGACGATTATTATTTACATCCAATCGAGAGATAAATATGAGTTTCATTCCTTAACAAAAGTAACAACAATTAAACCAAATGTTAGAAGCTGAAATTTATTTAATTCACCTGTGCTGTAGAGGTTCCACTTGAAAATACACATCCACTTATTCCTTCTTCTTTCGTGCTGTCGTCACTTCCTTGCGTGCCTTATAACAGAACAAAGCACGGTTAAGGCTTTTTTATTTGTTAAAAGAATTCTGTTTTTCTAAACAAAACACTCAAACATTACGATTATAACTTCGAAAGTAGTTCGTGCCAGCGTCTTCAAATGCTGCTCTGCGTTTTGGATTTTAGTGCTTTTGTCCTCAGTAAATCAGGTTCAAACAGAAAGGACCAAAGTCGCTCAAGGCTGCATAAAAAACTAAATTTTTTTAATAATATTTTTCAACGTCTTACTTCTTTCATTTCATTGTCACTTTTTTAATGTTAAGCAAAGCAATTTGCAACGAGTGAGTACTCTTTAATTTCTCCACAGAGAGAACGAATATACATTCGTTTCAAGTTTAATTAAAAAATTAACCAATCATTTGATTACTATTTTTAACCTATGCATATATGCTTAGGAAATACCGTTTTTGCTTTTATGATTTATTTCTTGTTCAAAGTTTGTCAGAACTGAAGTCATAATAATGTGTGAATAGCACCAACTGGTGTGTTGTACGATTATCACAGTCAGAAAACAGACTGCAAATCCCGAATTCCGAATTTGGTGTAGTGTCATTTGGAAACTGTCAGGGGCGTAGCGAGGTTTTTGAATAGTTGTAGGCCTGGAGGGCCCAGTTGCTCGAAGCATGTTTAGCGTTAACCGAGGTTAAATGCCATGACAAACTGTAGGTTTTAATACATCTTAACCAATGGTTAGCGTTAACCATGCTTCGAGCAACTCAGCCCTGTTTTTAACGTGAGAGTCGTTACCACGTCGAAGGCGTGTATCGAGCGCCGAAGCTGCGAGCTCCTAGGTGGGTCCGCGGATATGCTTCCCCAGGAAATTTTTTTCCTCAAACCTTTAAATTTCATGCATTCCTTAGAGTCATAAAGTATTTATGAAGTCAAGATATATACCACGAATTTCACCATAATGTTAAACCAGAGGCCAAACTTTTAATAATCCAGTATTCCCTAAACAAGAAATCGCCATTTTGTTTGTCGTGACTGCAAATTGACCGTTTTATTTGCCATGAATAAATGTGATCTAGACTCCCCTTTACCATGCACACAAATTTGAGAAAGATAAAAGGTATTCCTAGAAGGGTTGCAATATCCGCCACGGTCCGCTTATAGATATATTAATAGAGCCACTGATGCCACTAATCATTATGCATTTGCCGCTCGGCTGTCGCCGTTTTGCTAAGGTGAGATCAGGAGTAAAAGGTTTAAAATGGCAAACTTTTTTTCTAGCCATTTAAGAAAAAAGAACTACTTGGTAGCCTAAGAGAGGAGCTCTATCCTCCTGCTTCCATAAGCTGCGAAATCGTCAAGGATATCCTCAGCATTCAAAGAAACATCATGTTTATGAAAATGCGTTAGCGCAGGCCCACTAAGACGATCCTCTTTCATTTTTGACCTCAAGTAGGTCTTGAGTCTTCTCAGGGCACTAAAAGACCTCTCTTCAGGGCGGGCTGTGGTGATTTGCAGGGTAAGCAGAGTTGTGAAGGCCCTTGAAATATTTAGAAACTCTTGTGGGTGGCAATAAGAGAGTGTTTCTGCAATGGTTGTCGGAAGATCTTACACTTTTTCCCATTGCCAGGGTACACCCGCCCTCATTTTCTTCAGGGGACCAGGTAGCTCTACACTGCGCTGGCTAATAAATTATTAATAAACCTGGACATTCATCTTAATTGCATGATTCAATCAACTTATAATGAGGGATTTGGATTGCTAACTTAAGAGCTTGCTTAAGATGTAGGCAAAGTACTAATGATTGAAGCTGCGTTTGAATGCGTTAGTACAGCTACATCTAGTTACTAGCTCATGTTTGCTACAGCTAAAAGTTTCATAATTCCAGTTTACGGAAGTTATTAAGCTTATTCAGATCGGACTTCCATGCAAACACTCTAAGTTCTGATGTCACTACACGTATTTCCTCACGGAACAAACTAGATAGCAACCATATAGCGCCGCGCGATAAAATTTGTAATATTATTTAAAATGGACAATGTACTGTATATTCTTGAAACAAAGTACACGTAGAATAAAAATTTACACATTTTTCCTCTATCACATTGATAGTATACCTGGCAATCGTTTTCTTTTTGGATCTTCGCTGTGTGTTTCTGGTGCGCTGTATTGAAAATAAAATAAGTCGATATAAGCTTAAACTTAAGCATATGACATTATTTAGTTTGAACATTAACTCATTAAGAAACTCCAAGGTTTCAAAGTTTCACCAACAATAAGTTATCCTTGTACTCTGTTATCTCTTAATTATCTTTAATTAAAAAGCAGAAAAACATTGCACACCTTAACTGTCGAAGGCTCCGCTTCGCTATGTAACCGCTGTACGATTGTTGTACAGCGGGCTTCTAAGTTTTCCCTTGCTTTCGAGATCTTAATCTCATCCTTACAGAGTGGTTGCGATTGTTATAAGATACGTTGATAAATTGCGTTTCCTTTTTTTTATGCTGCGAAGAATTTCAGGAAATTGTTTATCTCTCACAACGGCGCAATAATATAGGACGGGTAGGCTAAAAATTTGTACGCCCGGGCCTACGGGCCTATAGGCTCGCTACGCCCCTGAGGGCCTTCTTCAGCTTGCCAGTTTATTCATGCACATGAGACCAATCAGCCACCAGTAATAATACACTAATTACGTTTTAATTTTCCAAGCGCTCAATGAAACATCCAACGGACAACTGCATACTCTGCGAACTCAAGGAACACCATGTGGAAGAGAAATTAAATGACGGAAAACAGACAAAACAAACAAACAAACAAACAAACAAACAAAATCAACAACAACAAAACAATCAAGATGTAGGGAATGGTCTCAGGAGGCTCAATATCTAGCGGTGCCTTTTACCTTGCGGCCGTCGCGGAAAAAAAAGTACAGGAATGTGGTAAATTTTTGTTCGCTGCTTTATCTTTTGAACCGGTCCGCTTCTGGTATTACTGCCGGAATTTTGTCTTCGCAAATTGAATTTCTCCCCAATTTTTACACAGCTGTTTCTCTTTGAATTTTAATCCGTGAAATCTCTATTGTTCTGGTTGTAAAGACACTTTTACAGCGCCACTGCTGTTTCATAAATTTCTCGCTACTTACGCTGCCGTGTTCGCTCTCGGACGCGCGTGTTTATGACATTGAGCTTTGCACTGAACAAACAGACGCGGCGGCGCAGTATATTATGGGATGTGTTTCGATGGCAGATCCCATAACTTTGGAGCGTTTACCATTTGCACGAAGAACTCGGTCGGAATGCAACGCTCTCTATTGTACAGGCTTTTCTCGTCAAAGACATCCAAAAGCGCGCCAAAATGAACCGGGACAAAACGTGGTTTGACAAAGGCTACAGAAATTTTCCGGCCATTTCGGTTGGAATGCAAAAAGAGGAGTATGTCTGAGGATTTCCATGTTTGATCCGCGGTCGTCTGCAATCACATGGAAGCCAGGCTTTGTAAGTAGGCCTTGAGTTGTAACTCTCGAAAGTGGCCCCTTCAAGACAAAAATAAACTTTGCGAAAACAGCGCTTGAAAAATATCTTCGCTACACTAACAAACACTACTCCCAAACACCTCTATCGACGATCGGCCAATCAATTGCCATGTACGCCAACTTTTCTTCCGGTCACTTACTGTGGAAATTTTCCGCGTAATTTTATCTCCACGCAAACACTCGTTGTTCATTATGTCGCATATTGTCCGTCTTTGACTAAGTCTACTTGACCCATTGTCATAGCCGAAAAACTAAAGCGCACGTCCTTCATAAAGCAAAGCAACTTTTTCGCATAAAATATTCCCGTGCAACTCGCTCCAGTTGGCTGCATTCGCATTAATATATCGTCAACGTCGACTTTTTAATGGAATCTTGTTTCAAGTGCGATCAGCTACGACAAATGAAAAACTTTTTTTTCTTGCATTTCGGCTTCCCTATTCTGATTCTCATCATACAAACCTGTCGCATACTGGGGTGATTAACAATGACCCTTCCAATTGGCCTATTGCTTCTGATGATTCCCAAGGTACCAGGCCCTTTAAATGGACTGTATATAGACTGCATACTGTGACACCAGTGATTAATACGTTAAGGCGTCGATGTCGACATGCCAAGGAGAACGTCACGATTTTGGAGAGAAGAAAGCAAAGTTAACATAGGCCTGAATATCAAAGGATTAATATATCCAAAATATTTACTAGAAAAACTACACATATTGATCCACTGAACATTGTTAGTCTGAATATTTTGATCCCATAAAATAACCACAGATTTTACAACCCGTCTGGGCGTGCAAACAAGCCCTTAACATGTAACTCACACAAAAAGGCAAATTTCAAAGCCAGACAATCAGACAAGGTTTCAGACCTTGCAATTCTTTTTCTGTTGATTGAGCTATAAATTCTTTGTAGCTCTGTATCTGCCTGCAATATTTAACAATTATTCACCGAAGTGGAGGTAAACATCCACCACTTTCACCGACACTGAGGTGAATAATTGTTTTAGTATATTCCACACAAGCTGAATAATTAGCGGACCACAGAACGTTACTTTATGTGTGATAATATGCCGACAAGCGGTCGGAAATTGTAAAATCTCGCGCGCCGGCTGCTCGGAGGTGAATAGTACTTGCTAATCACCTCCGAGTTTACCAATCGGAGCGCGCGAAAAGCACTATTCACTTGTGTGGTATATACGAAAGTGGACTAGTGACTGCGATACTGGAGAATAACAGACAGGCCACTTGAGAAAGGTTAGCTTTGTCACGAAGAATATTCTTATGCAAGAGCTCAGAATTGACTGAGGTTCAGTATATATTGTAAGTTTGGAGGGATGAATACTTCCCCGGGGATTACTCCCAGAAAAATTGGGTGGGGGTGTGCGGCCCGCTTCTTGAAACCTCTTCCCTATTTCAGACCGAAACCTGCGATTTTCCCAACCCTATTTCAGAACTGATCAAAAACTCGATACCCTTTTTCAGACCCAATGCAGATCTATTTCTCTTACACGGTTGGCGTAAACATAATTAAGTAGGGCGTTTGTTGATGGTCTTCTCGCCTAATGATGAAGTAGCTTCTTCTAAAAACATACCCAATTCAAGACTAGAGTGCACAAACCACACCCTATTTCAGACCAACATGGTCAAAACCGATACCCTATCACAGACACGCTAAAAAACTTTTACGTCCATTTTCAAACCGGCTAAAACACCATACCCTTTTAGCCCGCACATACCTATGTAGTCCATGTAAGGGAGTAACACCCCCCCCCCCCCACCTCACCGGGAATTCCTGAATTGAACATTTTAATAACGGGGTATGTTAAATACATGTAGTTCAATAATTGTGTTTATTATTTTTAGACTTAAACCGGCTAAAAAACCATACCCTTTGAGCCCGCCCATTTTATAGTCAAAACCGATAGCCTATTTCAGACAGGCTAAAAGACATTTTTCGTCTATTTTCAAACCGGCTAAGACACCATACCCTTTGAGCCCGCACATACCTGTGTAGTCCACAAAAGGTAGTAAGAGTGCACTCGGATTTTCGTAACTAAAACGTAGCCTTAAAGATTCGAAATTGGGAAATCCTAGCCCCTGAGGTTTTCGGAAAGGTCATAATTATTGTTTTTGGCAGTCAAAATCGTCAGCTAGCATTTTCGGAAAGAAAATAGTTCCCTAAAAAGTTCGTGGAAAGTTCATTTCAACTTGCATTTTCTCAAAGGAAGATTTTTTTCCCTAACATTTTCGGGCAATTAAAATTTCAGCTAGGGATTCCGAACAGATGAACTTCTTCTACCTTATGAAAAAATCGCTTTAAACAGAATTCAAACACCATAAGGTACTTAAAAATGCCTTTCTACAGCTTTTGCTTGATTTGGCTCGTTGGGTGCCCCTGATTAACTAACGCGAAACAAATTGTGATCTTCATTTAGAGTTTTCATGAACGGTCGCTCGGCAATTCAAATACTATACCTCTGTGGCTTTCCGAAGAGACCAAAATCACTGTAAAAGCAGAAATAAAACTCCAGTTATGAATTTTTACGCAACCACACTCTCTTTCATATTAGAGTTAGTCCGCTGAACTGTCAAGAGTTCAGATCTGAACCGCGTAAGCGTTTGTCGTGCTTTCATTTCATGTTTAAAAAGATTCATTCATATTTTCAAATAGAACATGTCTCAAGCTTCAAACTGCAGCAAAATAATGTTCGAACATCGCATTTAACGTCAGGAAAATACGTTGCAGACATATGGAAACATGTGCCCCCGGTGCTGCGGCGGTCTGCGAATTTTTACTTAAGCCGTGAAAATTAATATCTTCGCTTCCATTAATCGGATAAAATAATTTACCCAGCTACAGACATCAAGTTTTCAGTTTCCGAAATGGTTTTGGTATTCCTTTTACAACAAAACAGAGATTCATACTCGCGGTAGTACTAAATTTCACCGTTAGCGGTCTGTCAAAACGCCACGCACTTACAGCATTACAACACCTTCCCGAAAATTTTGTTTTTTGGCAATCTTGCATTATAAAACACAAGCAACATATCAAAATAGACTATAAAGAAAGACGGTAGTAGCTATTTGAATCGTTTTTCATTAAACGAAAACACAAAACGAAAAATTGAACGCGAGGGTGTCACTATGGTTGCCATCGACTGCAATAATAATAATAATAATAATAATAATAACAATAATAATAATAATAATAATAATCACTTTATTTAAGTCTCAAATGTATTTAGCCGAGCACAGATGCTCTACTAATTGGGGAGACTAAATGAAATCAACTCTAAATAAATCAAATGAAATCAAATGTTGGTTTTAGGGAGAGGGGAAAACCGGAGTACCCGGAGAAAAACCTCTCGGAGCAGAGTAGAGAACCAACAAACTCAGCCCACTTATGACGCCGAGTCCGGGAATCGAACCCGGCGAGCGAGCGTGCGCTCTCACCAATGCGCCAATTCTGCATCCCCAACATTTACCTAGGCCGTGAAAATTAATATCGTCGCTTCCATTAATCGGATAAGAATAATTTTCCCATTTAGAGAAAGCTTAAGACACTTAGTTTTCAGTTTCCGAAATGTTTTTGGAATTCCCTTTACAAAAAAGCAGAGATTGCTATTAGCGGGAGTACTAGATTACACCGTTGGTGGTCTGTCAAAACGCCACACACTGACAGGATTACAACACCTTCTCGAGATATTTGTTTTTCGGCAATCTTGCATTATACGACACAAGATACATATCAAAGTAAACTAGAAAGAAAGGCGGTAGTAGCTATTGGAATCGTTTTTCATATAACTAAAACACAAAACGAAAAATTGAACGCGAGGATGACACTCTGGTTGCCACCAAGTGGGAATTTACACAATGCTACTATGGGAAACGTCTGCCGTTATGGAGAGTTCCATAAAATTGCTGTGATATCAAGGTTGGCACCGCTCTCGTCATGAAAACATTTTGTGTAGCTTACGATATGTCCATTATCTATTATCTGTTGTAATTAAGTATTCTTTTGCTACCAGATTTTACATACCTCTACATAAAAAGTGATTTAACCAGGTTTTGTATCCTAATCCGCAAGGTTAAGCAAGTCCACGAAAAGTATAGCTTCTGTATAACCAGAGTGTTATGTTCCATAGCCTCGTGCCCATTATAAAAAACGAGGCGTATCTGAATATCGACAGATACAAAAAGTTTTTCAAAGCGGAAATGGAAGCATGGACAACTTTTCATTCAAAGTGTGTCCTAAGCAGCCTTTATGGACGAAGATGAGGCAGTGATTACCATTTGGTTAGATAATGTGTGCATTAAAGCTGGATGAACACCAGTCACCCTATGTTTTGTGAAAGAAACTGAAAAATGGTGGCCCCTTGCAAAAAGATTAGGGAAACAGTCACTCATACTGAGTGACTCAGCAAAATGGAAGGTGCCCCCAAATTAGTCTGAATTTCAGCCGTTTCCTCCCCCTAACCCACGGGGGGCGCGGGGGAGAGAAACCCCCGCGCCCCCCCGTGGGTTAGGGGGAGGAAACGGCTGAAATTCAGACTACCCCCAAATTTAACAATTTTGTATGAACTGGCTCCTGATTGCACAAAAAAAATTCTCTCTCCTAGAATTACTGATAATCTGTAACTACCATTTGCTTTTTGGTAAAAAAGGTTATGTATAACCACTATACTTTGAGAAGTGTTCATGTGAAAGTCCTTTAGTGGCTCATATAATGCCTTTTGAATGACTATAGTGCACTGAGTTTGATCCCTGGTAGGAAACGCAGTATTGTTCTCTCTAAAAAAATAATATGCTGCCCATTTAACAAATGGTAAACGGATCGGCGTACACTATTGAGTTATGGATGCACGCGGGAAGTTGCTAAGCACCAGAGAAGCGTAAGAGTCGCTCGAGGCGCAGCCGAGAGCGACTCTACCTTCTTGAGTGTTTAGCATATCTCCCAACTGCATCCATAACTCAATAGTGCACGCCGATCCGTTTACCATTTGTTTTATAACATAACATAAACATCGTAGAGAAAGCAAAGTCCCATTTTATTGCACTAACTTACATGACGAAGGAAAGCAGGCGCGCGAAACTTCATTCACAAAAATTGCAACGGCTTAACACTTCGGTAGACACTATGACGATTGAAACTGATACAAATTATGTCAAATCTCGCCCAAAAAGCGAAATTTGAGTTTATAAACAGCGCACACGTCAGTTATCATCAGCAGCATTCACCCATGAGCAAATAGTAAATGGTTAATTGACCAATCAGTGCGCGCGCTTTTCTTTAGCTATGTTATAATTTCTTGTATGGCAATGCTGTTAATTTGATAAATAAAATAATTGAGAGAGATAAGAAGTTGAAGTGCCTGGAATTATATTTAGCTGTTAATTAGTAATGACTGTCAATGGGACTGGGGTGAGCAGACAAGGCCGCAGTTAACAGCAACAGTACCATACACTGACAACGAACAGTCACTAGAATTTGAACGTTTTTAGTAACCGAGTCTCATACCGAACTCCAAAATACAATCCTAACCTGGACAATCAAAAGCAGAGAAAAGAACCGATACCAGTGATACAGAAGACGTCCTAAGTTCTGCGTAACTTTTTTTTCCCGGTTGAACAAAACATTGCAGTGCGTGGTTTATTTTCATGTTTTTAAAGGCCCATTATCACCCTTAATCCAACGCGGTCGTTTGTTTTTGCTTTGAAATAGCGCTATTGTTAAATGATGCCTCTGATTGCTCATTAACCAGGTATCTGTCATTTTCTACGTAAAACACTAAGTGTTGATCAAGAGCTTTTGTTGCTTCAGTGAAAGTTTAAATTCACGGAAAGCAACTCTTAAAGTAGTAACAAGTGCCAGTGATATTTACCTGTTGAATTTGCTTTTGCTAATTGAAGGACGGTGTCTCCTGATATAGAGGTAGCTTTGCCTGGGTTATGAGAATGCAGGAAAACCAGCTCTTAGCGAAGGCTATTGGTATCTTAAAGGAAATCATAATTAGGCCATATAAAACCTGAAAAGCTTTCAAATACGTAGCAATGTTGGGGGTTAATTATAAAAAAAGTGTGTGGTTACCCCTAGTTTTGTTTTTGAATAACAATAGACCTCAGTAAGCTCTGCTTTGTCGCATAGTTTTAAAGTCTTTAAACTCTACAAAAATACTTTTATTTTAGGAAGTGCGATGCACCGAACGTATGCCCAGTAAATTCCGAGTTACCGTCATCAATTGTTTATTATTAGAGAGATTAAAGATCCCGTATAAGGCCAAAGATAAACATTAGCACGAAGTCTTATGTTCCCTTAAAAAACAAGAAAGTTCAGGAACCCTGCAAACTTAGCTGATACGAGACTGACGCATTACCTACCAGGACCCAGGTGATTTGATGAAGATTTCAGGGAGCCGGGAAGAAAATATTAATGCCCTATCCCACAACCTCGCACGGTCTTAGTGTAGCCAGGATATGAAAAGGATTGCAGGGATGATGCCATTTCAACACACGTAGTGCTTCTATCCAAGTCTTTCCTTGGCATTATCTTGTAGTAAGTGAAATCCCGCTTTACGGACAAGTTCGGACACTAACTGAGCGATGTAAGAGTGTTACCACCAATAACTGGGCTACGTAGAGTGTCGTGTGGTTTGTCAAGAGCTTATGCAATAATAAATTAAAGTAAATAAATAAATGAATAAATAAATAAATAAATAAATAAAGCCTTCTTGCAGCTGACTTATAAATAAAGAGAAACTACTGGGCTACAGATATGTTTCTGATCATCACCACTAAGTAAAGCTTAATGGGCCCTTTGCAGCTGGTCAGTCACGTGGTATAAAAACGCCATGCTGGAGGGCAAGCAACGCACTGGGTCAAGACAAAGAAAATTACCATTTTAAATGATGTAAGCTCTTTGTTTGTCATGTCCCAGTGCGTTGCTTGCCCTCCAGCATGGCGTTATTGTAGCACGTGACTGACCAGCTCCAAAGAGCCCATTGAGGTCACCAAATGAATTTTCCTCAGTCACAGTTTTGTTACTGATATATTTGCTGACCAGCACCATGTTGATTAGTTATGAAATAAGTAGGGGGTGAGAATCCCAAAACTGCTGAGGCACTTGCACTTCCATAAAAGAGATATTGATATGTGATCCTTATTAGCGTCATCGAGATCTGGTGAACTTTTGCTGTGAATTTCTCCATGAATATTAATTATCAAAGACAATGGCTTGAGAACGTTACTAATGCAAGCAAGGAGATTTTGCAGATTTGTATGTTTCCTGAGTTTCATCCAAATTCAAGACGATATCCTATCTTGAGCTTATTGGTGAAGACTGGAGAGCAGGCTTGGCGTAGTGGTGAGAGCACAAGCCTTCCACCAATTTGGCCCGGGCTTGATTCCCGGACTCGGTGTCATAAGTGGGTTGAGTTTGTTGTTGGTTCTCTTCTCTGCTCCGAGAGGTTTTTCTCCGGTTTCTCCGGTTTTCCCCTCTCCACAAAAACCAACACTTCTAAATTCCAATTCGATCCGGAACGCTCGAACGTTTATTACATGAGCCCCTAGCTCGGGAGAATGGGCAACCACTCCTATGGGGCGTCAAATGTTCAAAAATTATTTTAGTAAATTATATCGAAATTATTTTAAAATTATTTAGTGGTTATATCATACCATACTTTCATCTGTTATGCCGTTTGTTTGGTTATATCATACCATACTTTCATCTGTTATGCCGTTTGTTTGAAACAATATCTTCCTCTTTAATCATTTGTTTCATACAATATAAACTTTCCCTCGCATTATTTGAAACCATTGTTTGCCCCTAACACCCGTTATTTAAAACAATCGGCTTCCCCTCCTGACTTTATTTCAAACAAAGTCTGCTAGGCAAATTCATTATTTCAAAATATACAACAATACCTGCAACATGATTTCAAACCATGAATTCTAACACAGACTCGTTATTTCAAACAATATAAGTTATGGTTTCATATAATTTATGGTTTCATACAAGTCATGGTTTCATACAATTCATAGTTTCATATAATTTATGGTTTCATATAATCCATAGTTTGAAATAATTTATGGTTTGGTATAATCCATGGTTTCATATAATTTATGGTTTCATATAATTTATGGTTTCATATAATTCATGGTTTGATATAATCCGATATAATCCATGGTTTCATATAATTCATGGTTTTATATAATTTATGGTTTCATATAATTTATGGTTTCATATAATTTATGGTTTCCTGTAATTTACGGTTTCGTGTAATTCGTGGTTTGATATAATTCATGGTTTCATATAACGCATCACATCATACAAAATACGATGGTTTCAAATAAGTCAATTGTTTGCGTGATTATATGCGCAGTGAACGGAAAAAACACGCACCAGTCTAGCCTCGTCCTGATGAACACTTGACTGCATTTTAGCGGTGCTGTTTCCTTCAGACCTGTTGTCACAGTCGTGTGAGTCCTCGTAATACACTCAATTTTTGAAACTGCTCAAAATGATGCCCTTAAGTTTGGCGCAAGATATGGCAACAGCCATAAGTCGTACTATTATGAGCTGTCTACAGTCTCACGCACAACCGGCCGACAAAAGTAACACTGGCTCGAGTCATCAGTCGAGTTCGGGAGCAGCCAACACAAGCGTAGGGGCAGCCAGCACGAGCGCTACCATAAGCAGCGCTCCGTCTGGTCCGCATGCAAGTATCCAAAGACCTCAGGTAAGTTCTCGCTTCATTTTAACGTCTTTTCCATTCACAAAGCCCAGTTGTTTTTAAAATTATATTTAGATTGTAGGTAATGTTCTTTTTTTTTTTTTTTTTTTTTTTTTTTGTTGTATTTTATTTATTTATTTTCTTTTACAGGAATAGTACAAACAACATACAGATTGAAATATACAAACATTACAAAATTTACAGCAATTACCTTAGTTACAACATACAAAGAAGGAAAAATAGAGTAAATAAATAAAAAAAATTACACTGCACTACACTACAAGGCTTACATAACGTATTCAACTTGAACTTAAAATACAAACTAATACAGGGAGTATTAGAAAAACGAAGTTTGGATAACAGCTACTGTTGTATTAATGGGAGTAACGGCTTCCATTTTTTATCATGGAAATGGATTTTGTTGTTTCTTTTCGCGATAAAACGTTCGGTTTGAAACGTTTTTTTAAATTTATAGACTAACAGTCTTACACATAGAGAACCCTTATTTAACTTACAGCGGTAAATAAAATATTTGCTTTCAAGAATGATGTAGTTGACTAAAATGCTTATGTTATCTGAATCTAAGATCCCAAAGAGGACATTCATGATATCGAAAGTAATAGTTATATTAAAAGAATCAAGTACAGACTTCAAATCATTCCAAAACATGCTTACTTTTGTACAATGGAAAAAGAGATGTTCTATGGTCTCCAACTCCTTTTCACAAAAATCGCACAAGGGAGAATCTACTTTTTTAAACTTAAACAGCATCTTGTTTGTGTTTAAGATCCTGTTTAATATTTTATATTGGAATTCTCTTAATTTAGTATCCAATGTTGTTTTGAAGGGCAGTAGATATATCTTTTCCCAGTCCAACTGAAATGTGTGGGTGCTGAAAGCTTCGTTATATTTCTTTTGCGCTGTTGGTATACTGGATATCTTAGAAACAAAACTGTCATATAATGACTTTGATTTAGGATTTTGGAAATTGACTGTTTCCCCTTCAATACGTAACTTGAAATCAGTTTGGGTTAGATCATGAGTTTTTGAGGAGATAGAGTTTTTTATCTGTTTTTAATATTTTGCGCTATTCTTCGGGAAAAGCATTGAAGAGACTGAAAAGTAGAAAATGTTCAATTGGTGAGAGAGTTGAATATAATGGTTCCTTGTTCGACTTGAACCCTCCCCACGTGTCGTAGAGGTCTCCAATTTTTACGATTCCAAGATCAATCAGCCTACTGTTATAAACTGACTTTGATTCAATGCAAATGAACTGGTTGTTCCATATGACCTGATTTGCTATTTCAGAGGATGAGGAGGGGTTGTCTTTATTTAAAAGGGTCCACGCCACAATGCATTCTTTGTAAAATTCTGGAAGAGTTATCGGTAGTTTAGTATAGTTAAAATTACAATGAAACAAGAATTTTCCCCCTACTTTCTTAATTTAAATTCCAGAAAAAACTTCCAGCCAGCGGGATGAATGGAGAGATATCTCTTAATACAAATTATTCTTTGGGCAGAGATCATTGACTCAATGTTGGGCATTTTCAAGCCTCCTTTATCAATAGGGTTAATAAATGCTGTGCGCTTTACTTTATCTTTTCCCTTCCAAACAAAGGAATATAGCAGTGTGTTTATCTCTTTTATTTGAAATGAGAACAACCCTGTATAAAATCTTTGGTATGGCGAAAGACTTGATCACTTGAATTTTTCCAAGTAGTGTGAGACCTCTCCAGCTCCAACCCTTCAACAATCCCCTCAGAGATTTCTCGATGGATTCAAAGTTAAGCTTATAAAACAGTGCGTGATTTAAGGTGAAATGAACCCCTAGGTTCTTTATGACTTTACTTATTTCATTAACACCTAGTTCTGAGCTGTTTACTTCCATATTTCCTAGTAGAAGAATTTCCGTTTTGTCGGGATTGACCTTCAATCCGGAGTATGTACTAAACAAATCGATAGTGTCAAAAAAGGTACGGTGCGAAAATTTGTCCCTAACAAATGATGTCATATCATCAGCGAATATAACTAATTTGATTTCGGAGCCATCCACCTCAATACCCTTAATTTGATCGTTATTACGTATGGATAATGCCAATAATTCCAGTACTATTATGAAAAGAGATGGCGAGCTTGGTTCGCCCTGGCGAACACCCCGTTTAACATTGAAAGAGGGGGTGGAAAAACCATTGTTGATAACACAACTTGATATATTATTATAAAACGTCTTGATCCACCCCAAGAAGGATTCTCCAAAGCCAAAGAACTCTAGCAATTTGTGGAGGAAGTTCTAATTAAGAGAATCGAAGGCTTTCTCAAAATCAATTGCAGTCATTATACCTTGGTAGTCTCGCATTTTAGTAAATTCCAACACATCGGTTATCGTACGAGTTGCATCAAAAATTGTTCGTCCTTTTACAAAGGTATTCTGGTCATAATGGATAATATGTGGTAGGACATTCTCTAGCCTTTTAGCGATAGCTTTTGAGCCAATTTTAACATCAACATTTACCAGAGAAATCGGTCTCCAGTTTTTTATCCATCTCCTATCTTTGTCCTTTTTCTCAATTAAGGTTATTACAGCTTGCTTTTGCGAATGTGATAATTCTCCATGAAAATACGCATAATTTAATGAGTCCACTAGAAATGTTCCGATTTCTGACCAGAAGAACTTGTAAAATTCTATGGTGAGCCCATCGTTTCCAGGAGTTTTATCGTTACTAAAGGTAGACAGAACCTTGAAACATTCGGAATATGTTAATTGGCCTCGCACGTTTCACGCATTGAGTCGGTTAACTTGGGAGATGAGAGGGTATCTTCCAGAAAAGGACAAATCGAATAGTCAGTTTGTATTCCTGACTTTTCGGCATAAAGTTCGGAATAAAAACTGTGAATTTCAGTCATAATAGTGTCCGGAACAGTAGTCTCTTCTCCATTTGCTCGAATAAGTTTTCGTATGCAGCTTTTTTTCTTATTTCTATTTTCCAGATTTAGGAAATACTTGTTGTTTCTTTCCCCTCATTCAAACCATGTAGCGCGGGAACGAATGATTGAGCCTCTTACAATGTAATCATACTGCTTAAGCTTCCCGCCAAAAGTGATGCATAAATTAAAAGATATTCACGAGATAAGGAACTTCCCCGCGTGCTATCCCAAAGTCAAACGTTTAACGTGCCGACAAAGGGTCTCTCAGGTATCATTTTTTGTAGCTTATTGATATCTAGAGAGACGTTTTAGGGTCATACCTCGGTAACAAAACTCAGTACTTGAGAGCATGTGGGAATAATACCTAGCCCTGCTAAAAACTAAGAAAATTAGATACACCAGACGCCGGAGAAATATGGGGCTCCGAAACAGAAACGCTTTTGTCAGTTGTACTCTTCCCCGTCAGCTATATAAACAGAGATTAGATAAAAGCGCGATAAACTACAATAATTGAAAGCACTGTACTTCGTTAGACGCGTGACTTTTGTCAAGGCTTAGATGCGTGCTTAACAGACAAAATCTGAAAAGGTGGTAGCATTGGGGACCTTTGAAAACATACCGGAAAACACTCGTCTGATTTCTATGATTACTAATTACTGCTTGCTAGATCGCCTTGATACAAGTTCTTCAAATCTGTCCGATGATAGCGATTGAAATGTGTTCATTTTGATATATCAAAAGATAACGAGTTTTATCGACATAAGCAACAAAGGTCGCTTTTAACTCGTCGATGCGCATCTACGAGTTAAAAACCGAATTAAGGAAGTCTGAGTTTTTCGTCTTTTCTGGAAAACACTTTCCTGTTTTCGTCGGCCAGGTACATGCCTGTAGATAGGGTAAGAACCCATGTCAGGCGAAGGGTTGTCAGGTCTTTTATGGTGTCGACAATGAGCTCCACTGGCTTTCAAAAACTATCAAACTGACTGTTAGCATCTAGCTTAAATTTCACCGTCCGACGACTTCACGTGGTCATTCTTCTTCTTTCTGTAACTCTTCTGTTGTTGTTCATCTAGATATAACAATAACAACATAATAATAATAAATAACATATAACCTACATATCAATAACTCACAAAAATGATACCCGACAGACCCTTTGTCGGCACTTTAAATGTTTGACTTTGGGATAGCACGAGGGGAAGTTCCTTATCTCGTGAATATCTTTTAATTTATGCATCACTTTTAGCGGGAAGCTTAAGCAATCCGTCCGACCTCAGAACATCACCAACAATCTAAATATAATTTTAAAAACAACTGGGCTTTTTGAATGGAAAAGACATTGAAATGAAGCGAGAACTTACTTGAGGTCTTTGGATACTTGCATGCGAACCAGACGGAGCGCTGCTTGTGGTAGCGCTCGTGTTGGCTGCTCCCGAATTCGACTGATGACTCGAGCCCGTGTTACTATTGTCGGCCGGTTGTGCGTGAGACTGTAGACAGCTCATAATAGTACGACTTATGGCTGTTGCCATATCTTGCGCCAAATTTAAGGGCATCATTTTGAGCAGTTTCAAAAATTGAGTGTATCACAAGGACTCACACGACTGTGACAACAGGTCTGAAGGAAACAGCACCGCTAAAATGCAGTCAAGTGTTCATCAGAACGAGGCTAGACTGGTGCGTGTTTTTCCGTTCACTGCGCATATAATCGCGCAAACAATTTAATTTATATCAAACCATGACTTATTTGAAACGATCGTATTTTGTATGATGTAATGCGTTATATGAAACCATGAATTATATCAAACCACGAATTACATGAAACCATAAATTACAGGAAACCATAAATTATATGAAACCATAAATTATATGAAACCATGAATTATATGAAACCATGGATTATGTCAAACCATGAATTATATGAAACCATAAATTATATGAAACCATGGATTATACCAAACCATAAATTATTTCAAACTATGGATCATATGACCACAAATTATATGAAACTATGAATTGTATGAAACCATGAATTATATGAAACCATAACTTATATTGTTTGAAATAACGAGTCTGTGTTAGAATTCATGGTTTGAAATCATGTTGCAGGCATTGTTGTATATTTTGAAATAATGAATTTGCCTAGCAGACTTTGTTTGAAATAAAGTCAGGAGGGAAGCCGATTGTTTTAAATAACGGGTGTTAGGGGCAAACAATGGTTTCAAATAATGCGAGGGAAAGTTTATATTGTATGAAACAAATGATTAAAGAGGAAGATATTGTTTCACACAAACGGCATAACAGATGAAAGTATGGTATGATATAATGACATTTGTTGAAATAACTTTAAAATAATTTCGATGTAATTTACTAAAATAATTTTTGAACATTTGGCGCCCCATATGGGTATAGTATGAAATCGCCGTACCTCCTTGACACTTCGAAAATTTTGTGGCTTGACTTGGCACGGGCACGGTTACACGGAGACTAAATGCCCGGTAGTCTGCGGATTGTTCTCGAGATTTCTACGGAACGCCTCGCCTTAACCTCTTGAAAGTATTGTACCTTCGTTTATACTGATTGCCAAGCAATTAAGGAATATTTGCGAGCTTGGGCATGGTATGAAAGATAGGAGATGGATAAAAAACTGGAGACCGATTTCTCTGGTAAATGTTGATGTTAAAATTGGCTCAAAAGCTATCGCTAAAAGGCTAGAGAATGTCCTACCACATATTATCCATTATGAACAGAATACCTTTGTAAAAGGACGAACAATTTTTGATGCAACTCGTACGATAACCGATGTGTTGGAATTTACTAAAATGCGAGACTACCAAGGTATAATGACTGCAATTGATTTTGAGAAAGCCTTCGATTCTCTAAATTGGCGCCCCATATGGGTATAGTATGAAATCGCCGTACTCCTTGACACTTCGAAAATTTTGTGGCTTGACTTGGCACGGGCACGGTTACACGGAGACTAAATGCCCGGTAGCTAGTCTGCGGATTGTTCTCGAGATTTCTACGGAACGCCTCGCCTTCACCTCTTGAAAGTATTGTATCTTCGTTTATACTGATTGCCAAGCAATTAAGGAATATTTGCGAGCTTGGGCATGGTATGAAATCGCCATATTCTCAGACACGTGAGATTTGTGGCTTGACTGGCAGGGGCACGGTTCACATGGGCAGTCTGAAATTTAAAATCTAATTTCTACGGCGGAAAGTCTCGTTCAAAACTAAGGAAAGTATCCTAGCTTGTTTTATAACTGCCATTTGAAACGATTATTTTGCTAACGGTCAGGGTCCAAACAGATGAACGCTTTTTGGCTGTTTGAGGTGGGAGGTGGGGGTAGCCTAGAGGGGTGGGGTTTGCTGGGGGAGTTAGCTCTAGTTCCACTTTCGGTGTTCTGACAGGGACTAAAACTGGCTTTTCTGCAATGATTCGGCTGTTTATTCCATTATCAGTTCTTAGCTTCTCACTCCTGTCAAGTTTCTCTGCCGTTTTCTCAGGACAGGCTAGTCCTTTTTACGCCTACGAAAAACCACAAGTGTCAAACCGTCAACTTTCAATGACCTAGAATTTGACATGCACGCCCGCAATCAGCGGCACGAGACGAGGAGTTATGGATACAAAAGTCCATGGACGAAAACGATTTCACGCAGAGTTTGTTAGTTGATCTCCAAGTCCAGGCAGTCAAGCTAAACCGCGAGAATTACAATATAAAAATTCCAAAGGTCATGACTCTATGGCGGTTTAACTTGACTTAACAACCTTGCAAATAGCAGAAACTTCGGTTCACAAATTACGACACAATTTTAAGGAATGCACTAAATCTAAATCATTTTCAATCATATCAATGTGCTTACGGTACGGCTACGTGTATCATAAAATCTAGCGGTTATAGCGCGTTGTAGTGGGTGTTTCCTTGGAACACCGAAACTCGCTTCTTAAAGTAGGGTTGAGGTTTCGTGATACTCTCACGAAAAGCTGAGTCAAAGTTTCTTATGATCAAGCACTCCGGTGAAACTATGCCCAATGTGGTTTCTCATAAACACTGAGGAGCTCACGCGAGGTCAGAAAAAGCACATTGGGTAAAAGCTTACACATGTTTGGACCGCAACGTGATGGAAGACATGGAAGTGTACAGGCCGAAATAGTTATGGCAACAAACATGTCCTTAATGGATGGCATTGGATAACATCCAGTTTCCGTCCAAATACTTGAGCGTGAGAATATCGTAAAGGAAAACCACATACGGGTGACATATGGTTACATACAGATACATACGAGTAACATGCAAGTAACATACGAATACATACGAGTAACACACAGGTAACATACGGTCAAATGTGGGTAATACGCATGAAATCTACAAAGTAAAATAAAATTTCCTAAAATTTCCGGATTGTTGGGCTCTCTCACTGGACACGCTCGGCCAAAAGCCAAGAGGACTGAAACTACTACGAAAAATAGAAACTTGGAAAAGCAAACACATGTTTTCTCTGAACAAACTGATGGCATCCCCCCCCCCTTCCATTTTTCCTTACGAAAGAGTATTTTTTGTAGAGCGAACCGGAAATTTATTTCAACGGAAGTAATGTTGCGCGCGGATTGATTGACACATTGACAGCGCGAGTTTCAAATAAAAGTCCCCGGATTTTGGGGACAAGCGCTTACGCCATGAAAAAATCTTGTGTGGTTGTTTTGTCTTGGTACTATCGGGACTTTTGTCAATTGGAAAACTGGGTTCTTTTGGATTTCGACTGAGGACAATTAGGAACCTAAGGAGAAACACCCCCCCCCTCGCCCACTCCCACCACGGACGCAAATACGCACACCCTCAAATGCTACTTTCTCCCCACACTACACCCTTGCATTAATAAATACACCGAGCAATAGAAAACAAATCAAAGATTTTCCCATCAAGCCCCCCTCCCTCTTCCCCCATCACAGAGATCACAAAGATTTCGGAGAAAGATCCAATTTCTTGTTTTTTACTTTGTAGATTTCATGCGTGTTACCCACATTTGACCGTATGTTACCTGTGTGTTACTCGTATGTGGTGTTTACTCTCATCTATCATTGTTTTGTGGTTTTAATATTTCCGGTCGCCACTTTTCCAACTCCGATTTTGTATAAAGCACTAAGTCTTTTAATAGTTCTAAAATACTTTTTACAGTCCGCTTCTTAAATTTTAAATGCATTTTTCGCAATTTCATTTCTTTTACACTTTCGCAGGAGAAAAAATACCATGCAAGGTGAAATGGCGAAAACAATTCGTGTACAACACTATTAGTCGTGAAAGAGAAATCGTGTCAAAAAACAATTTCTCCTTTCCCCTCCCCCTCACAGGGTATGAAGAGCTACAAGCTTGCGCTCCGTTAAACGTTATTGATGGTTTGGACAAGCTCATCAGTCCGGCGCCGAATTGTTTACTAAGGAGTCAGAGACTAGGCCTGATTCAGACGCCGTAATTTTCATGAGCCGAACTTAATTCGAATTTGGACCGACCCAAATTAACAAAATTACGCCTGTTGATTCAGACGTCGAACTTAATTTGCCGTTCCACAGGCGTTCCTAATACAGTTTGGGTTCCAGTCCCAGTTCCGAGCCTCAGAAAAACTGCTTAAAGATATACAATATAATAATTTATACATTAGATATTCGGCACATGAAAAGTTCGACGTCTGAATTAAAGCCGTTCCAAAGTCGAAATTTACGCCTCATCCAGGCGAAAAGAACGCCTAAGCCGTTCCAAATTTAAATAGCCGTTCTTAATTGATTCAGGCGCCGAACTTTTCATGTACTTAATTGAATGCATTAGGTTCGGCCCATGAAAATTACGGCGTCTGAATCGCGCCTAAAACGGCAAAAAATCCTGAATACTGCCTCGGGAGTTAACCTTGTATATATACGTGCTAATCTGATCACAGTTTCATTAGGTTTACATGGGAGACTTTCCGTAGAAGTCAGATGAAAATTTTGGGCTGCGGGCATTTAGTCTATTTGAAACCGTGCCTGTGAGTCCCTCCAATAAACGACCGATTTCAATTGCGGTCAAGCATTTTTGAGCGGCTTAAAACCTAAATTTCCCTTTCTCCCTTAGCGAATGACTGTTATTTTCCTTCTTCAGGTATGATGAACTGTGAAAAAATCGAAAAACATCGAGAAAAAAATTAATTTCATAGGCACTTTAAGGCAGTCAGAATAAGGCATTTCGTAGAAATTCTATAGAAATTTCTGACTTCCTGACATTTAGTCCATTTGAGCCCCTTCCCGGCTTCCGCGCATAGCCACAGTGATCAAAGTAACTAAGGAGGGGTTGAATTCAGTTGTTTGGTATTTTATCATTTTTCAGTCTCAGTAAAATGTGCTGAAGTATTCACTAGAAATATTTTGTTGTTTACAGAATTCGAAGGCGCTATCACCTCAGAAAGCTTCATAAACTGAGAATATATTCAGCGGTGAAAGAATATTTCTCTACTTTGATTCTAACATTCCGGAAACAAGAGAACATGACATTAGAAAACAGCTACGTTTTCAGGGAGCAACTGCCAGCCAATTTGTTGACCACAAAGTTAGCATTGTGCTGGCAAATAGAGGTGCAGGCAGGACTTGTAAGAGCTTTGATGATCAGTCAAAAAAATTTAGTCAAAAGACTTTTTTACGTGGTGCTGCTATGATCAGGAAAGCCCTGGTTAGAAAGAAGGGAATATGTGTAAACGAAAGGTCCAATTTTATTCAAAGAGCTGAAGTGAATGGAATAAGAGTTGTGTACATCGAAGACGTGAGACTAGGGTAAAGGAAACTGAAACCTCCATTTTTAAAAATAGAGGATCAAAGCAGAAAACACCGTCCGCTGATATTGGAGACCAAATCGCCAAGCCTTGAGGGCATGTCTCGAGAATGCAGTTGTTTGCGAGCAAAAGAAACAGGAAATGAACAAATATTGTGGTCTATGCGAACAATATTTTTCAAATAGCAGTAAACATACTCAAAGTAATGCGCACAAAAACAATGCAAAGGATGACACAAAATGGAGACACGTAGATATGTTAATAGTAAGGAGACCGACACTGGCTGGAAATGGAGGAAAAACTGTTACGAAAGAGAACAGAACTGCAAGGTGGAAAACTATGAATCCAAAGTCAGGCCTCGAGAGCCACGTAATCTAAAGCATATCGATATCCTGTTCAATCTACTTGGCTGTGAAATCTTCATAAATTAATCCAAACCGAACTCCGGAAATTATATTTTTTTATGTGACCTGTTCTTCTTTTAACTCGTTTGCACAACCAGACGCAGATATAGAAATAAGCCAATTTATGCAGTTCTATGTTTTCAGTCTATGAACACACACACAAAAAGTTGTTTTAATTTAGATTCCTTCCATTATTTCTGTATTTCAAAGTTTAGTTAATCGTTATCAATAGGTTTTTTTCTCGTTTTTTTTTTTATTTCCCTTGGAATTTGAAGCAATCTATATGTCCGAATATAGCCAAGTGAGAAGATAAAAAAATACAAAAGATCTTAGTGGGATCGTTACCAAACCTCAATCGAACAAAAAACAGCATGCATGCAATGACAATGTCGTTATCGTAAAATTTAGGAAATTGTTGGTCTCCTTTAGGGGTTTAATTTCAATGTAGTAACTATAACCCACTCCTCTCCATATGGGAGTCACCACTCTGCTTTAGTTACCCGAATGCCCACATATTAAATAGTTTACGTACAAAACAATTGCAACTGCAGACTGTCAGTATTGTTCGATTTGTTTGTGTGTGTGTGTGTGTGTGTGGTTTTGTTTGTTTGTTTGTTTGTTTGTTTTTTGTTCTTTTTTCTTCGTAGAATTTATGTTTAAGAAGTGAACTTGGATGGTATAATGCCATTTCGCGGAAATGGAACTCATCAGTAAATCATGTTGAGTTAAGTTAAAGCTGTCCCCTTTGTGCTATAAACTTGAATTTTCCAGAAAGTCACGATCGAGACTGTTACCAAGTTATGTAGACAACGTGAAATTCACGGGCTTTTCTGTTGTTGAAGGTAATCTCTTTCTTAATGAAAATTTTTAGTTGAATTATTTCCAACGACATAGATTTCCGGTAGATTTCTATTCCGTCACTCGCCACGTTTCAGGTTCCAAATGATATGCGAATGTTTACCTACACTTACAAAATCATCTGCTTCTGACCCTTCTTTTAACAGCGCACACCTATAAATGCTGTGTTAATGAGTGTCTTTTTAGTTCCTCAGGTAAGAAAAAAGTAATCACTATCGATGGATGTTGATATGGAAATACTCGAAGTTGCGAATTTTGCTCTGTGTTTATTTAGCAGGTTATCGGTCACCATTTCATTTTCAGGACTAAATATTGTTTTTAAAAATAGGTGGCGTTGTCCTACACAGAGTAGGTATTTAAGGTTATTTTTGTCCTAAACAGGGTCAGGGTTTCAAAGCCCTAGCGGCACCCCTACACCCAAGCATGGGTCAAGTATGGTAATAGTAGTGGTAACGGATTTATATAGCGCACATATCACATGCTTTCATGGCGGTTTACAATTCTTATGTGGGATGAGATCGGACGTCAGCCTGTAAAGGCGCCTCTGGCAACCGCTATCAGTCCATATTTGATCTCACCCACCCACCCTCCCAACCCACGCACTGATGAATGTGAAAGACAGATGAGAGATAGACCACCACACTGGGTACTTCGTCCCCTACTCTTTTCGAACAGTGTGTGGGCTCTTTAACGTCCCACAGTTAATAGGAACAGGGGAGGGGCCGCGGCTGGAAAGACTTTCGACTGGCAATTGTTCGTTACTGAGTCTGCCTTAACCAAAGTTAAAACTTCTCCTTAAGTTCGCAAAAAGGTTTTGAAATCTATGCTACTGATGAGAAAACAAAGCAAAACAGAAACAAACAAACAAACAAAATCTGGAAAGATGGATTATCTGATTTTTGTGTGGGAGTCCTGTGATATCCCATACTGAGGTAGTCCGTTGATGCTAATGACTGAGTTGCAAAGTTTGCAATGCAATATGGAGCGTGTGTCCGACATATGTATCTTTTGGGAACCTACTTTATTTAGGTGTACACTGGGCGTTACCAGAGCCGAGAGCAGAGATTGTCGCGTGTAACTGAGGTAGACAACGACAACGGTGAGCCTAAAGGAGTCTCTTCAAAAAGATGTTTTTGTAGCCGTGAACATCGAAAACTACACCAAAGTTCCAGTGATGGGAAAAGTAATCGAAGTCAATGGCGATAAATTCAAAATTCAGTACTGGAAAGGAAGCTGAAGAACAAAATGGCAGCCATGGTTGTTGCATGATGGAAGCACTTGGGAAGACAAGCTGCCAGTAGCTTGCGTGCTTCTAGTAAATTTTAAACTGGACAGCAATGGGAAACTTCAGTTGGGAACGTATAGATATTTAAAGGAAACATATGAACATCTAGCAAAGAATGTATAATTCCCGGTGGTTTTTGTTGTATTTTATGGTAACAATATAGAGCTAAAAATAAAGTTAAACGTTACTTTTTGTTTTGGCCCATTTTAAGCACAAGTTTGAAATGGTTTTAAAACTTTACGAAACACTTTTTTAGCCAACTCTAAAATTTCGAAGCAACTTTCCAGCCATATTTTAACTTTTCTTTAGAAATTTCCCAAGCAATGTTTTAGCTATACTCTAAAATGGTTTCAGAAATGTCTGAAGCAATTTTATAGCCACACTTTGAATTGGTTTCAGAATTTCCGAAGCAACTTTCCAGCCATATTTTAAAATTGTTTTAGAAATTTACGAAGCAACGTTTTAGTCATACTTTGAAATGGTTTCAGAAACTTCTGAAACAGTCTTTTAGCCACCCCTTGAAGTGGTTTCAGAAATTTCCGAAGCAACTTTCAGCCATAGTACTCTAAAATGGTTTTAGTCATACTCTACTGAAGCCATATCTTAAAATTGTTTTAGAAATTTCCGAAGCAACGTTTTAGACATACTTTGCAATGGTTTCAGAAATTTCTGAAACATTTTTAGCCATACCTTAAAAGAGGTTTCAGAAATTTCTGAATCAACTTAGTTTAGTTGGTTTTGGCTTTTTTCCGTATTTACATTACCATAGTGGATTTTGAGACAAAGAAAAACCCTCCTGTCCAAAAAACGCACTAAAAGTATAATTTCAGCTGCAGTAAGTCGGCTAAACAGTGACTTTATGTTTTACTTCTAGCCGACACGTGCAAACAGAGCAAAAATAGGCGATTTTTGTACGATTGTAAAATAGCCTGTTTCGTCAGGAAAAACTCGATTTTCTTACGAAAATGACTTTATAGGAAGAAAACACGTTAAAACACAGAAAGCAGCTGAATTTTTAGGGAAAAGTCGGATAATAATACCCAAATAGGGGCTTTTTCGCCGACTTTTTCACTTTAGAATATCACACTTAACTTTGGAACGTGTTGGAATTGCCGTAGAGGAAACAACAACCGCAAAAAAATTTAAAAATCAAAGGAAAGACAATAAGCAAACAGGACAAAACATCAACTTTAAACACGAAGGTATGAACCACGCATATGCCGGCAAATATCCAAAAACAAGCAAAAACTAATTGAATAAAACAAAACGAGCAACTTGAAAAGCAAACAAAACAAATGGTGCAGCTGTAAATAAGCGGACGAAAAACTCTGAATTTTATCTGCAAATCTAAGAAAATAACTTATGGACAAAATAAAGGGCTAGCGCTTATGCAAAATAGTTGTTACAAGCATAAAAGGATTGAAAACAGATAATAAGAAAGTCCAAAAAAACAAAGGACAAAAGCCAAATCAAATTATAAATAAGCAAAACAGAAAATAGCCCACCAGCTCAAATAGAATGAGGGCAATCGTTAAAAGCAAGGCAGTTAAAATACCCAAATTTTAATATCTCGCAAAGAAGGGCAAACGTTTAAGGCAAGGAGAACAACAAATCAAATTAGAAACAGCGTTCAAAGCCCATATAAAACGCGGGTAAACGTTAAAAGCAAGGAGAATAACATATCAAATAAGAAATAGCCGCGAAGCCCATATAAAAACAAGGCCAAACGTTAAAAGCAAGGAGAATAAAATATCAAATAAGAAATAACCTGTGAAGCCCATTTAAAACGCGGGCAAACGTCAAAAGCAAGGAAAATAACATATCAAATAAGAAATAACCCGCAAAGCCCATTTAAAAGGCGGGCAAACGTCAAAAGCAAGGAGAATAACATATCAAATAAGAAATAACCCGCAAAGCCCATTTAAAACGCGGGCAAACGTCAAAAGCAAGGAGAATAACATATCAAATAAGAAATAACCGCAAAGCCCATTTAAAACACGGGCAAACGTCAAAAGCAAGGAGAATAACATATCAAATAAGAAATAGCCCTCAACTGAGCCTATTTAAAACGCGGGCAAACGTCAACAGTAAGGCGCATAACATATCAAATTAGAAATAACCCGCAAAGCCCATTTAAAACGCGCGCAAACGTTAAAAGCAAGGAGAATAACATATCAAATAAGAAATAGTGCGCAAAGCCCATTTAAAACGCGGACAAACGTTAAAAGAAAGGAGAATAACATATCAAAAAAAAAAAAAAAACTCGCAAAGCCCATTTAAAACGCGCGCAAACGTTAAAAGCAAGGAGAATAACATATCAAATAAGAAATAACGCACAAAGCCTATTTAAAACGCGGGCAAACGTTAAAAGCAGGGCGAATAACATATCAAGTAAGAAATAACTCGCAAAGCTCATTTAAAACGCGGGCAAACGTTAAAAGCAAGGAGAATAACATATCAAATAAGAAATAGCCCGCAAAACCCATTTAAAACGCGGACAAACGTTAAAATTATGTAAGTCTCCTCTTGTAAATTTATTAAATTTTTGTAATTGTTTTGTATGACTGTTCCGCCCAGACTAGCAATGCTATTTGCGGAACAGTCCTTTCTACGCTGGATATTTATTCTATAACTAAATAAAAGTTGTTGTTGTAAGTTGTTGTAGAATAACATATCAAATAAGAAATAGCCCGCGAGGCCCATTTAAAACGCGGACGAACGTTAATAGCAGGGCGAAACTAAAACATATCAATTAGAAATAGCCCTCAAAGCCCAATAAAACAAGGACAAACGTTGAAAACAGGGCGAACAACATTTCAAATTAGAAATAGCCAGCAACGCCCAATGAAACAAGGGCAAACGTTAAAAAGAAGGGCGAATGACAAATCAAATTAGCAAAAGCCCACAAAACCCAACAAAACTATGACAAACATTAATAACAGGAAGAACAACATAACAAACTTGAAATAGCCCGCAAAGCCCTTATAAAAACGAGGGCAAACGTTAAAAGCAGGGCGAATAACATGGAATTAGAAATAGCCAGCCAAGGTCAAATAAAAACGAGGGCAAAGGCTAAACTGAAGCAGTTCGAACAAGATGTCAAATTACTCAAAGCCAAAAACTAAAAGGGCAAACCTAACAGCATGGCAAACAAAACATAAAATTCGAAATTACCGATAAAACAAGAATACAAAACGTGAAAAACGCCAGAAAAACTAAATCGAACCAAACACATGAAAAAAGTCATAGCTGGTATTATTACAGTATCACAATTTCCCATTATAGGTAAAGACAATAAAGCGTGGGTTTCAATGATGATGACGATATTGGCGTTAACGGTTCTAATATGGTGGCGATGGTGATGGAGGTGGTGATGGTAATCGTGACGTAGATGACTTTTAAAAGTGCTTGTTGTGTTTCTCTCGGACCCAGGCCCAATGCTTGGTCCCGCGTGGAACTGATTATTGTTTTTCTTGTTTCATTAGTTTATAACAGAAACTTTCTTATTAGTAGGGCGGTAAGTTTTTGTAGCTCGTTGAACTTCGTGTTGAAGTTCTGCTCCATTCACTTATAGTTAGTCTTAGTGCACTTATTCCCGAATGTAAGCGTATCTGCTCTCGGCGCTCTCGACATTTGCTTGATTTTGTTTAGGTCTTTGGACAGTTTGATCTTGCGCTTTGTATTTATCTTTGCGGAGGTGTTTCGGTCTGATGGTATTATTACTATTATTGGCTTACAACTGAGCTCGGTTGGGGTAGTCTTTAATAACTGTACAAGGGTTGGTCCCTTAGAAATCGGTTATCTGTGTGTATCTGCCTGTCAAATGTTTCTTCTGGGACTTTGATTCTTTAGCCTGGTTTTCACTAGCAATGCAAGCACAAGCGCAAGCACAAGAGCGCGTACTTCATTGTGAAAACGGGCTTAACGCAAGCATAAGCATAAGCGCAAGCACAAGCGCAAGGATCAAAATTTTTCCTTTTCCTTGTACTTGCGCTTATGCTTGCGTTCGCTTGCGTAGTGTTCGTTTTCACTTGAAATAAGTTACCTATGCTTGCGCTTGGGCTTGTATCGCTAGTGAAAATCAGGCTTTAGCGTTGAAAAGTTTGGCTGTTTGTCATTGCTATATTTTGCAATGAGCGATTTGATGCAGACATTTGCTCTTGAGGTGTTGCACTTACTGATTGTGGCGTCTGCTTCAGTTCTATTCAGAGTCTATACAGCTTCTGATGCTTGTTTTCAGGTGAATGGCATACATATTGGATTCACGTTTAAAATTTTTGCATCACTTGAGATTTCAATTTAAATCCTAAATATAGATAACAAATAACTGTGGAAAACGAAAATAAAAAATACCAAAAAAAAAAAATTGCTGGTCTCGACTCTGCTCCTACCCCCCTCCCTCCCCCCCCCCCCCCACTTCCCCCTCTACATTAACCACAGCACCTCCCCTGTGTTCAGTGTAAGTAACTAAGCAATTTGTTAGAACGTTTCTAAATCACGGTGAATGCAAAACCACATAACCGTTAACAAACTTTATGAACACTGTATTATTGTAATTAAATACTGATTAATATCAAATCTTTTTGATAGGGTGTTCTTCAAAACCAGGTACTACTTTTATAACGAGGGTTGACGGAATTTTGAATAAGTCTCACTTCTTTCTATCGATACTGCAATGCTTCCATTATCGTCCATAGATACAAACATAACCCTTGAACGCTTTCCAAAATATTTTGTGTTTTTCCAAAATAGCATTTTCCGCAAGAAATGGCCTCATTATGGGTAAATTCGAACGGGATTCCGTAAAAAACGCCTTTTTCTTTAATCCTCTTACAATCGAGACATCAGAGTCGCAATATTTAGCGAAATAACACGGAAGCAATGAGAGCTTATTCCAAAACTTACGGATATAGAAATTGCTGCTATATTAAAACGCAAAAATATGAAGTACTTTGCAGACTGTTAAGTTTAATTTCTGGAAATTTGTAAACAAAAAGGATACCATTTTCACAGCCCTTACTAGAAAAAAGTTCAGTATATGTATACACATTTGTCGGATGACGGACATATAAACTCCTAAATTTTTCACTTTAATTCGAAATATTCATCAATGCACAGAAAAACCAATGATTCAGAGGCATGTGTGCCACTGTTAGAACTAAAACAGATCAAAAGGAGATTACACCACTGAAATCAGACACTCTATGGACATTGCATTTCAAAATTACAAATATTATGACCCATGCTGCAGAAATTCTGCGGCCTCTCATGACCCATGCTGCAGAAATTCTGCGGCCTCAAATGATCCATGCTGCAGAAATTCTGCGGCCTCAAATGAGTAATGCAATCGCTTAACAATGCAGATTGTTTACGAATATAAGCCTAGAGTTTTCTTAAAATAACGTTGCTGTCATAGTTTTGTCGATTCATTTTAGTTTATAGTAGTTGGAAATTTTGTAATTTCTTAAGAGTATTAAAGAGGTTTGCTCATTTTAATGACTTCTCCGTCTCTTTTTGTCTCTTTCTGCTTTTCTTGCATTTGCACACGCCATTTATTTCCCCGCGCAAACTGCGGCTTCAAGGAGGAATTGCTGACAGCCGTTGTTTCTGGTATGTAAGAGTTAAGATTTTTTGTTCTCGTAAAAATAAATTGTTTAAGAGCCCCACGAGCGTTGCGACAGACGTCTGTTGTCGATGACTGTTGGGGTAGTTAATATATCTTTGTTGGCAGAATCACAAGCACGGGCCTGTGGGGATTTGACTGAAGCGACGCTCTACAAACAAGCACTACGACGAAAAAATTAGCCAAAGCAAATTAAATTGCTGCTTCCCATTACGTGAACAGGATGATTGCCGTGGCAATTGTTTTATGTCCACGGCGATTATTTCCGGTGTTCAACTGTTTCAAAACCTTTCCCATACCGGAACATTTCTTTGTGAAAAACATTTATTGCTGGCCGATCATGATAAGAGGATCTGCAACAACGAAGGATACATTCCGCCTAAAAAGGTAAGACATTTGCGTTGTTAAATTCCACCCACTTCCGAAACGTTACTTTGCGTAACAAAACGATTTGAAGACGTTTTGGACAGCCTTCCCCTCCCACAGACACACCCCCAGTCATACATTGTTTGGTTGGTTTGTTTGTTTCTTAATCGACTGGCGCTCAGTCTCAAAAACTCGAGTCCACAAAACCCTGACAGGGGAGGACCCCTAAGAAATATTGAAGACCTTGAAATGGGTAAAAAAAATGGAAGAAGAATAGACGAAAGCAGAAGGAAAATCACACACTTCTGTTGAACACAATTGACTATTGTGAGAATATGTCGAATATGTGAGACTGTAACCATGAAACAAAACTTTCTCTGGCTTCTGCAGGACTTGAAATAGTCAGTTGTGTTGAGATAGCGTGCAAGATAAAAAGTGTACCGGTTAAAATGAAAATGTTGATGATCACAAATTAACGTCTCTGCCAAACTGCCACGAAAAGAAGCCATCTTAAAGACCTCAGTGTTTTATTAACCCCTTTAAAAGACGCTGAACTGAATTTAGACTGGATTTTTACTTGCAGTAAAAAACATATTTCCCCGATTGAAACACCTCAAATAACACCACAAATCAACAGTAAATATAAGAAAACAAGATTTGTTTTAATATCCACACCAACATTATTTTAATAGAATAGAATAAAAGGTGTGGTCATCTACAGTTGCCGCAAACGTTGCAAACACTTGATGGATAGATATTTTGCCAACAGAAATAACTCGGCAAAATATACACTTGATGGAAAAACAACAATAGAAAGATGAACTGAACAGTTAATTAAAAGAAAACATCATGCTTCAAAGGAAACTTAGAGGTACACTTTTTAAAAGAAGATTACATATAATGACAATCGTCCATGTGTAAGGCAACATAATTTAGCCTTAATTTGTACCTTCCAAAAATAACAGTAACAATTCCTATTTCATATCACATAGTTTGAGCCACTCTAAGGGGGTGATTACATGGCGAATGTCAGCCTGGGCTGAAAGCCGGGCTGAGATTTCAGCCCGGGTTCTGGAAGAAACTCTCTTAAAATGAAAGTGGCGATTACATGGAGAAGGTTTCAGCCTGGGGAACGGGCTGAAAAATCCACAAAATGTCCATGTAATCAAAATGGAATTTCAGCTCGGGCTGAAAAGGCAACATGAGCATGCGCAGTGAGGTTGTTTTCTATGAAATATAAAATGGCTTATATATTTCAGCACGGGCTGAAATTTGTCTAGCCTCCTTCGCAGACGTCTTTGGTCTCGTCACGCGTTCCTTGCCCATGGACGTTTGCTGAATTGAACTGCCACTTCCGTTCGCGGCGGTTAGCCAATTATAGTTTGTTTTCCAATTTATGGAAAGTAGGACTTCGACCCGGAATTATTTTCACAGATGATGCACGTGAATCGGTGGTCGATTTCCATTCTTACGCAGCTCGGCTAACCGCCGACGAACGGAAGGAACGGAATCTCCATTGTACATAATTATTCTCCTCCTGGGCCCGCAGTAATTGGCGTAAGCTGTTGCGGTTTCCCTGCCTGTTTTGTACAATCTATATCTTTGTTTTGTTTGTGTATATTTAATATTAAGTTGGTGAAGCTAACAAAATAAAATAAAAATAATATTAAAAATAAAGTACTTAAAAGAAGGAAAGCAAATCATCCTGTTAATAAGTAATAGTAATTGGACCGAGTGGAGTACAATTCAGGGAGTAATCGCGCGAGTAATTTCAAAATCAGACAAGCGAAGCGCGAGGCTGATTTGAAAATACGAGCGCGATTACTCCCTGAATAGTACGACACGAGGTCCAATAACTAATTAATCGTATCTATAACAAATTTTGAGGTCCAATTACTAATTAATCGTATCTATAACAAATTTCGGAATTAAAAATTTCTTTGGGAAGGTCTTTTGAGCGAAAACGTCTGTAGTGCTTTCCATATGTTTTGAAAACTGCAGGAAACGTTTGCAATGAAGCCATTAAAGCGCGCGTAATTGACGTGAAAATCACGTGGGTATCCAATTACAGGTATCCAATTACAAAAAGTTCAAATTGGATACCTGTAATTGGACACCCATGTGATCACGCGCCGATTACGTGACAAATAGGCGCGCGGACAACCAATCACGATCGAGAATTTTGTTATAGATACGATTAGTTAGAGAATAAATTAAAATAACACTATTCTTCAATTTTACTGCATTACATGAAAAAAAAAAGCAACAGAAATAGAGTGATAAACAATCATCCACATGCTCATACTGGTGTAAAAAGTTTCTAGCATTCTGTTAATGGAAGGCTCATATGCATAAATATCCCTAATGACATTTGATTGTCGGAAAAATTGTCCCATGCAAAAGGCAAATGGCCTTTAACTTAAACTAAGTGGGGCTAGCCATTCCTCCCTGATGTCTGAAATTGTCCTTGGATACAGTTGTCATCACTATTCTATAACTAACCATGAGAAGGCTTTGGCAAAAAATATCCAAGAAGTGAGAAAAAATGTGAAATGGGAAGAGGGTCTGGACTAATAAGAAAGTGGTATGAACCCATGATGCTATTAAAAAAAATAGGTGCTTAAAAACCTTGTGTGTCTACTGCCATAATCTAACCTTTTATTTGCTAGGTGAAAAGAAAATTAAATTAATATTATATGGTCGGATATTGGAATAATAATGGAATATCACTTTGAACCAAGTGTGAGCACAGGTAACTATGATTGTATGAAATTGACCATTGTCAAAAAACGCCGGTGATACTTTGACAGTTGCCCTCTACAATTCTTTGGTAGAAACAAAAGTGAAGGGAAAAAATAATGTGTGTTTATAACTTTCAAAACCAGATGGGGGTCCAGAAGGGGGGTCCATGTTTTGTACCGACCACTTTTCGAACATTTCGCAGTAGCAGATGTACGCCTAAAACTGGTCTTTCGGTTAAAAAGATTGTATTTCTTTGCTAGTTCTTTTTTACTGCTGATATTTTGTGGGTAATGGGTACAACTGTTTTGATAAAGTAACCTTCTCGCCACCGCCGCCTGTTGGCAGGGAAATAACTTTCAAAACAATTCCACGGAAGCGAGTTGGAGTGGTTTTCTTTGCTTCAGTTCGGGACGATTAAAAATGCATTTGCACTGAAAGGCAGTGAAGTTTTATGGCGCTTAATACAACGTTTAGATCGACTCATAAGTCATGTATTCTTTATTTGGTAAAGCAAATGAAAATATGAAATTGATGAAACACACCAAACTTGCCATCAGATTAGAAAAGATTCGACGAATAGCCTGACCTGATCCTCTTCATTGTCGACTATTTACCTTTCTTCTGAGTAGGGAGGTTCGATGGATAGGTCGACCTCATAATCGAAAAGGAAATTTGTAGCGGATTATCCGCCATGCTTGAAACTGCTTTGGGCTACTTATTCAATCGTCGCCTCGTGGAAGCTGCCAGAAATTCGATTGACGGAAGCAAAAAATGCAGTTCTTGGTTGAGGTTTGAGCTTCAAAGTTCACGTGTTATTGAAAAGTGCAGTCAACTTAGATGAATCTAAACAAATCATATCAGTTTTTGTTGCTCGATTTTTTCTTTTAAATCCAAGAGGGGAAATGGAACTGTGGGTTCAGCACGCATTAGTCAAGCTCGGTCAAGTGTTGTTTCTTCCGGCTGACATACTAGTAAAAAGTTGAATTTGAGAATTGAGCGACAGCGAACGAAAGTTTTGATACGTAGTCGATCTACAATGAAATCCGAGAAACTTTAAACATGCGGCCATTTCATGGACAGTGAGTTTCACAGAACAGTAAGTAATTGTTTGCATCGCTAATCTCTGTTGTTTTTTTTTTTTCGGAAACTCTTTCAGCACGCTAGTTAAATTTTTTAAAGTTACACCTCGCACGCTAAGCGTGTTGTGTTATTTCGCACACTAACCGTGTTCTCGCACGCTAGCTTTTGTTTTCAAACCTTTACACGCTTCTTTGTTTGGCTTCATTGTTCGTGTGTACACGCTTTATTGTTTTAAGAAACAAAGAAGTTTGCTAATGTAGTGTGCTCCTGAACACACTTTAAGCCTGCTAAAGCCAATTTCTTTTGTTTTAAAGTGGAAGCGTGCTGTGAGCGTGCTATCACCTTTATCCCTGTTTTCCCGTGGAGGGTCACATTTTAGAACACTTCTCATTGATTTGCATTGCGTGTAATCTGATACACATTGCCACCGCAAGCTGCAAAATGATTGCGTGTTGTTTATTTTAGTTCCCTGTGCACTTGCTTGAGATTGATGTAGATAAAAATGTTATTGCTGATCAGGAAGTTAGTAAAGAAACATTATTATTCCTTGATGTCAAAAGAATGATTTTTACCAAGCACTTTATAACTTGGTTATGCGGCTTCTATTTTTAGTCTCAGAGCCGGCCTGCACCATATGCTTATTTGGATTATTTGTTTTCGCTGATACTATGATTTAGGAGCAAACTGAATATTTCATATAAACCAGATTAGAAAAAAACCTTGAACTGGCTCTTTGAGTCATTTGCCCTTACAATCCACTGTTATTCATTTCAGAGTGACTGAGTCCTGAGTAATTTAATACAAATGGCAAACTTTCAATACAATCTATCCATATGAGGTGGCAATGTATTTATAAATCCTTCTTGAAAATGGTTCTTTTGTGATATATTGGCATGATGTGCACGTGGCTGAAATTTGATTTATTGTCCTGCGACAGCTATTGTTACGGAAGGACTTACAACCCAATGACTAAGTGGCTTCACCTCTTCAATAGACTGCAAGCAGTCTCTAACTTTTAGCGTGCCTTGCGTGTCTCTGAGGAACAAAGGACGACCGCTCGCGGTCTACCTCTTCGAGGCAGTAGCCACAGAAATGAAATAAGGGCCTACAAAAAGATTGTAATGGGTCACATTAAACATTGCTAGTTTCATGCTCCTAGACAGGAGGTCAAAGTTTGTCATACAATGAAGAGTAGAGAAGAAAGACAGCACTTTTTCAATTCTTTCATGTTACTGAATGCTAGATGGTTTATTTAGTCATCTTCACTGACTTTTAATTCAATCCATTTTATTTTATATATTTTAAACTAACGCCTGCCATGAATACATGTAAATCAATGCAAGCTTATGACATCATTTTTTTAATTACATGTATTCTAATTTATTGCACGTAACTGTGTGCAGTGAGTCTAAATCTTTGCACATGCCCTTGATTGTGCAATGTTTGACTGTGAATATATGAATATCATATATTTGAACTGCGGATTAAAGAATTAAGACGTGAGTGATCATCACAGTTACTACTCAGGCAACAGTGAAAATAAAGCCTGACAAAAATTCAGGCTTGTACGCGAGTTGAAACCATGACCTCTGCAATACCAGTGCAGTACTCTACCAACTGAGCTAACAAGCTAACTGGGAGCCAGGTTGTTAGCTCAGTTGGTAGAGCACTGCGCAAGTATCGCAGAGGTCAAGGGTTCAACTACCCTGGGTGCCAGAGGTTATTTTCTTTTTGTTTCCGTATAAGCCTGAATTTCTTTCAGGCTATATTTTCACTACTGCCTAAGTAGCGTTTTTATTGCAATGATCACTCTCATCTTCAGTGTAATGTTAATTACAAGAAGGTCAATCAGTGGAATGCCCATCAAACCTTTTGTCAACATAGAACTGATTTGAAACTACTAAAAGATTGCGGTCCTCAATCAATGACTGATAAAGAAAATCCTGACAAAATATATGTACTTGTCTAGATGAATGTCCACTTGCATCATACAGATAAAACTCCATTCTTTTGCCTGCTTATATGTAAAATTAATGTTAGCCGCCTTTTTTAGTCTCGTGTATTTACAGAAACAGAATTTTAAATGTTTCGCCAATGCGATTGTAGAAACAAAGCTCTTATGGGATGTTAAAAAAGCTTCGTAAGGATGCGGCCTTTAACCATGCTGCCAAGTCACAAATGGGGCGCCCATTTCAAGTGCAAGTCATTACATGTGTTTGGAGTACAGGGTTTGAAATGAACAAAGTCACACACCTCAAAAACGAAACTATGCCTATTAGAAACCTTACGGGTACTCACCAATGCAAATACTCCCAATACTACAATGTACATGTACATTTGTTTCTACTCCTTTGAACTTGACCGGTCCGCTAATGGTCACTGGATCAGTTTCCTAAAGGGAGCACGCATCTCCCTCTTTGACATCAAGATAATATTTTACCACGATCGGAGTAACTGCAGAATATCCGGTAACTGGACCTAACTGGACTGGTAACTTGATAACTGGACCTTGAACGAAAATTGCATCACGTGTAAGGGTAACCAGTGGTTTCGCCCCGTTGCGAGTTAGCCCCATCTAGTTAGCCCCGTAACTAATCTAGGTCGCCTCCCAAAGAAATCGAGTTAGCCCCACATACAACGAGCTCACCCCACGTAAAATTATTAAACATAATACTTTTTTTTTTATTAAACATAACTTGTATACTAACCGTGACGTCTTTTCGAAGCATCATCATCAGGGCCGAACATCGTAAAATGTTCACCGATTTTTACCGCTGACACGCATAGCGAGGCCCTGCTTCTCGCAGATGCGGGAGTTCGAGAAGTCCAAACAAAGTGCATTTTAGTGGTGACATTAACTACTATAATATACTCAATAATAAAGTTCATGCAATAGAACCAAATATTTAGCTGACACGCGAGTCTTGTAACTTTTTTATTAAAGAGGAACTGAGGTGAGAACTCATTAGGCAAGTTTGTTAACGTAACATAATTAGAATATTAATTACAAGTAAACTCTTTTATTTTGATTTTGTATTGTTTTTGAGATAACCAATGAAAAGGTGACATAAACCTTTTTATCCATCACTTCACTTGTTAAGAGGTTAGGCGAGCGAAACCTGGGGAGAGTACAAAGTCGATTGCCGATTTGCTCGCGATCGATTACGACAAGATCAATTCACCGCGGTCAAACGTAAAAAAGTAAGTTCTTTAAAGATAAGGTCTTTACGTTGAGAGCTTCCTTTATTATGTGAGTTTACTAAATCATTTTATGGATTACTAAAAACGTTTTAAGTCCGCGGTTAACAAGATCAATAACCAGCTTGCTCAGTCGTGGGGTGAAATCAATATACATGTACTTTGGAGGCGAACTTGGTTAAGTGTGGGGCGAACTCGGTTAATGTGGGGCGAACTTTAACGGGGCTAACTCACTACGGGGCGAATCCACCGGCATTCCGTGTAAGCAGCCTGTACGGCAAAGACAGCAGGGAATTCAATGCGATGGTTGTTTCCACTGGAATCACAGAACCTGCAACACAGGTATGTTATTACTTATTTACTATTTAAACTTCATTGTCAGGGGCGTAGAGGTTTTTGAATAGTTGTAGGCCTTCCCAGGAGCTTCGCTGTCTTGCCATATGTAACTGTCGGTAGCACTTTAACTTAAACTTTGATGTGTAGGCGAGTTAAATAGAAACCTGTAGGCGAGTTAACTTCAGTGTTGGCGAGTTAACCTGTAGGCGAGTTAACTTGTGGGCGAGGCGACCGGCATTCCATCTGACAACAACAACGTATTCGTATTCGTAGTTCAAATTATAAGACTTACTCTACAGTCGACGACATGTCCACGCCGAAAGATGAAATGAAATGTCTCACCAACAGCGCGTCGGTATCTGGCGTAACTTCTGATGACAGTTGACACTTCAATAAAGGCTGTTAGCTACAAAGACAAAAAGGTGCCAACTGCACTTCCGAACCAACGCGGCCTCTGTGAGATTGGCTGCCATTTCAAAGTGTGAAATGTTTTGTTCTTTATGCAGTTTCAAAAGCATGAAGCTTATGAAAGAGCCACAGTCAACTCAACAGGGCTTTGTTGTGGCCTCCGACATATGTGGGAAAGACATCACGTTGTTTTCTCCAACGAAGGGATACATTTTCCACAGGACAAGGTTTCTATTCGTAAACTACTTTGTGGCAGGCGTCACGTTTGTTTCCACAGAAAGCAGAAAACCTGGGAACGAGTACAAGTTTAACCACGTGACCACGCTTTTGAAAACATGGCGGCTCTGAGCAAAAGGTTATCGGACAGTCCTCTGATTCTACTGGAAATCTACAAGCGGTTTGTTCGCCTAGGGTTGTTGGGAGCTTCATTATTTGCGGTTTTGCTGGATCGCTACCTACATCGTGGTATCGATGGAAGAAACGTCGAGAAAACGACGATTCAAGGATAATGGCTGTCCTAGTATTTGAATCATTGGAACTCTACACAACATCAAAAAGGTGAACGTGAATAAAATCGATGCAGTTCGACATTTGTTGACGTTTAGGTCAGCATTATTAATCAACGTCATTGTGCTTTCGTGACAGCAGTTGAATCAGTGGAAAAGAGCTTCAGCCCTTTTTCTTCCCAACTCAAGCGACCTCTTGGAGCTAATTAATGGAGGGAGAAATCCTACCCCAAAAGTGAGTGTGATGACTAATGCTATAATAAGAAAAAAATAAGAGTACCTCCCAAATTTATGTTCTAAGTTCTAAGCTAAGGCCTTGTAGTAGCAGGCATTTATCACTCCCAAGTTTTGAGCCTGAGTATTAGCAGCTATTTGTGACTGAGATATCCTTGTCACTCCATTAATTAGCCACAACCCACAAGCTTCACAGTTTTAGTGGTTCCAATAGGAAGTGAAGTGCTGCCCCGTACAGTCACCTTTGCCTATATCCAGTCAAGGCTGTGCTCTGGCAGCACCCTAAGGCAACTAGCTAATGTTTGGGTGAACTCTGGTGAATGCTAGAAATTATTATTTTGTTGCCTAGCCTGGCACTCCTTTAAGTCCAGTGTGCAACAAAACAGGCCAAATTTCTTCTAACACACTGGCGTTGTTTTATTGTGTTAGTGAAGTATGGCAGAAAAAAAATTTGTTCTACAAACATTTACACATTTGATAAGATTCTAGCTGTTGGAAAAATTTGTTGAAGTTGCGACGATTTTAGAACATATAGCACAATCTCCTCTTGCATGTTTATACAAGCTGTGCAAGCTGCACTTAATCTGCTCAGGCTGGCATCTCGCATTGATCTTGCCATAAACTTTGTTATGCAAATTTATTTTGAAGTTTGTTACAATTTGAATTACGCACTTTGCATTTGCTTTGTTTAAACAAGGCCATCATATATCCATCCAATATCATACATGTAATACCATGATAAGAATTACTGAAAGTACCGGTATTCATCAGCGCAGAACCTCTGTAGGTGATTTACTTGGTTTATTTGCCACCTTGCTGGGAAAGTTTTAATTCTGTTTGGTTGCCTCACTCAAGTTTTTCCTTGCTTCATTGGTCTCAATCGTTGAAGCAGTTTGCCTCTGACAGTGGGCACTTCACATGGTCCATTCACCTTGTTGGGCAAGTAATAATTCAGGTTTTTAAATTGAAGTATCCTCGGCATGGGCTATTCTCTGTAGAGAGTACTCCAAATACCCAAGCGTCGTTTCCTGCCCTTCGTCCTCGTTGTTACTGTAAAGAGAAACAACAATTGTGCAGACAATTCAACTTCTTTACCCATCTTACAGTATTTGTCGTGGGCATACAGGGAAATTTTTTTCAGGGGGTGGGAAAGGTCTGAACGTATTTGCCTGAATGATAACTAGATATCTTAACATTGTTTAATTAATTAAAGAGGAGAAAAAAGAAAAACAGTATAACCAATTTTAAAATAAAAATAAGCAAAGCAACAGCAAAATGTCGCATGGTTAAGCAGTGACTTACTTTTGCTTTGCGCTTGAACTGGCTTTCGTCGCACTTCACCACGCATACATTGCCACCGAATGGAATGATGGGCCTGTCCTCGAGGTCCTTATTGCAATAATGTCTAAGGACAGCGAACACGTTTCCAACAGTCTTCTTTGTCATTCCCGCCAGGATTTTAGCTTAATCGTCCTGTCTAAAAACAAGCCAATTTTTAAGGTGAACTCTTTGCAATTCTGGTGTATATTATTCTTAACAGCAGAAATCGAGGCGAATGTACATGTACTGTAGCATCGTTGTGACGCGAAATCTTGTTCGCTTGCATAACAGAACACTCAGGCAACTCATTATAAATATCTGTTGACGTTGTTTTGATTTCTTTCTACGAATGGCATTCTTTGATTGCAAGGCCGACATTGCAGACGATTGGCTAACAAGCTTTGAATCTGTAGCCATCTAATTAATTCTATGATGGGACCATCAGAAAGACTTGTAACATCCATTAGATTCATAATGAACGTCAAGTTTTCCCCTACGTACAGTTTCAAGTCCACTGGCCACAGGCTAGAAATGTGAGAGCATTTACAATTTTTATTGATATACAATGTAAATCCCTTCTGTCCACGTGTCAAATTTCGTGGCCGCGCATTTGATTTTAGTCAGTATCATGATTTTAATTTACTTTCACGGTCATTGACTTCCAACAAACAAACAAACTTAAATTATTAAATGTGCACAGAATAACATCCGTGTATTTACATGTATAAAATTTATTTCAACGTTATCTCTTCTTATCATGACTATCATCCCGTCAAGTAGTAGCAAGTAGCCGAAAGGTGAACTTGCGTAGATAATTATTTTTGTTTCCTCTCAAGTAAAATACAATTCGCAAAAAAAAATAAATAAATAATTTAAAGCTATGGGCTTAGTCCCACGCTGTCGAATCTCATACCCAGAGTCCTTGGACTCTTTAGTCAGCGGGTAGATGCCTGGAGAGACTCTGGGGTATTCCAGAAAATGTGGGGTTCTGGTCTTTTTAAGGTGCATGCTTGGGTTTACCCTGGAAGCCGGTATGACTCAACATGGCATCCAAGGTGTTCGAGAATGGCAAAGTTGATTCTTGCACACGAAACTTGAAGAAAGAAGAAACTGGATTTTTTTCACTGAGAAATACATGTAATGTTCATTGGTTTGCTATGTAGCCTCTGGTGCTTTCGGTGTGTAACATACATTGTAGGCCATGAGTGAAAAAGTGAAACTTTAGCCTGTGAGTGCCGTTCTTCGGCTTGGTCATCTTGCAGTTGTCTTGAGCATTTCACTTGTGGCAAAACCAAAGGGGAAATGGCGACCTGGGATGGACTCCTCTCGGAAACAGATCTCTTAGTCTCCTAATTTTCAGCCAGAGAGGTTCTGTACAACTAGTTTTACAGATCTCAGATAGCTTTTCTATTTTTTATTTCCCTCATACTCGTCTCCAGCAAATAACATGCTCAAAATATTTTAGTGGAAAGCACACCAATGTCTCCTTTGAACAACTACGTTTATATTTCCGCACTTGCTAACATTTTCAGCAATACCTTCTTCCACGGC
>JAEMWC010001214.1:62500-75000 GCA_016490735.1 Pachyseris speciosa | reverse complement strand
TAATTAGATGGTCATGCCTACATTGGACTATGAAAGTGATGATGAATTGCAACCAATGATAGGAGCATTGATTGGTAAGAAAGATTAAATGATTAGATTTCTTTAATAATGGTGTAGGTGCTGTAAATTATATAGCTACTCAATGTGAAATATAGGGTTTGATTCTAGGTATTGATTCAGCACTTTAGCTTTCATGAGTACAGTGGAACCCTGTTAATACGGACACCAATAAGGGACATGCCAAAGTGCCCAGTTATACGTCGGTGTGTCCATATCAAAAGGGCTCATTGTGGTTTTCATAAGTTAAAAGAGATTTCGATGATGGAAAACCTCAATGCAGCCAAATGCCACCAAGCATTGATTACCTGACTGCAAGAATGATTATTAAATTCTTGCGCAACAATTTAAAAACCCACTCTGGCAAAAAAAAAAAAAAAAAAAAAAAAAACGAGATACTAGGGGAAACTCAAAAAATGAAGAATGATTCTTTCCCTACACTCAGTTGAGCTCTCGACCATAGATATTCCGCAGTTTGCTTATAGCCACATTTTGTTAACCAGCCCATGACAATAATCAGCTTCCGAAAGTGATCTCTTTTCATACCATGAGAGAAACTAGGACCTCAGAACGATTTTTATAGTTCAAGAAGTGTTGAGAAAATTGAAGGACAATGACAGCTGTTTTAGGTCATCTTTTACATTTTTGTGACAAATTTTGTTGATAGCATTAATTATGAGGTCATGGTTAATCTTTTGCATCATGAAAGAAAGTTGCTAAAATTACCCAAACATTTTTTTATATTATTGGGACAACTTGTGTCAGTACATGTATGTCACAGTGTTTTATTAGTATTACAACAAAGACTAGCCTGCGTGCAGACGTCTCCTATTTCCTTTGATGCATGCGGAAAAGGGACGTCTGCGAAACAGCGTCGCTAATCGTGTTCCAGTTTCCTGCTGTTTTCCCAGGATCTTGGGAAAGAAATGTGATGGTAGCCAGATAGTGGTCTTTGTTCAAGCGAACTCTGATTGGTCAGATTTTATAATGTATGCATGCATTATGCCGCCCAAATTTAACGGGGTTTTCCATTTAAAATGGATCAAAACTTACAATGTTTGGAAACTGATTTTCAGCCATCGAAAAGTTGAGTGACCGAAATCTTGTGCAAGGTCACAGAGCATTTACATGTACATGTAATGTTTACCAAGAATTATTTTTCTTCAGTTCACTGTGGATCCAACATCAGCTTATATTTCAAAACAGTGTCGCAGGAAACTCAGTGCAAAACCGACATAGACTTCCCAACAACTTGTGAAAAAATTGACCAGGAGATTTTTGAAGATTACCGCTGCAAATCTTTTAAAACAGGAGCATCGGCTTCTCCTGAGAAACAAATTCTCCTAGATGAATCTGTTTCTTCTTGGCCAAACAATCATGACTCCTTGCTATAAAAGCTATCTTCAACACTCATCAAGGTCTTTCCCACACTTTTTAATGCCGTGTAATTCCCAATTCTCCTGTTAGGCCTGTGATCAATGATCGAGTAGCTGAAGAGTCTGGAAATGAACATAAGACTGTAGTGCAAGTCAAGCCTCATTGGCCAAGTAAAACCAAAGTGAACCTACTAACTCAAGAGCTGAAAAGTTTGGGGAAAATGTCCCGGGGTACATGCATACAACACTGATATGTCTTAAAAATTTGAAAGGAGATAATTATTTATTTCCAGTTATACCAAACCTGTTGATATGGGCCATATACGGCCCAAGTATGGAGATGATATGGCACAACCTAAATTGGTCCCTCTATGGATAATACATGGATTTGGTATGGGCTATTGCTTTCCATATCAAAGCCATACTTGGCATGCACTGTCTTCATTCAGTTCTAACTCTATTGTCCTTTACTATTGGATTGCTACGTACAAATGTATTTGGCAGCATAGATGCTGTGGTTCATATTTTATTTTTTGGTTAAATTTTTTCAATCAAGTTTACTTTTTCAAACTAGTTTATGTTTTTCAAACCAGTTTATTTTTTTAGAATCATGGAAGGAAAGTTTTTCTTCAATACACAAACTTTATTTCCTTTCTTTAACTGAACTTACATGTACCTCAAAAAAGTTACACGAAAACATTAAATAAAGGGTTAGGGTTAGTGGTTAGGGGGGTTTTAAAAGGATTGGGTTTTGTGGGTAGGGTTTATAGGCACTGATCTTATTATTTAGGCCTAAACCCTGATTTTAAATGGTTAGCTTTTATCGAAGGGTTAGGGAGACTATGCTTTGATGTTATTGTATATGTGACCTCTCACGCGAAAACGTTAACAAACGAGTTCCCGTTTAGAACGGAATCCGTTCACCAGTCGTTTCTTACCCGTTCGAACGGCTTGGGTCATCCGTACAAACGACTTGGGTAGCCGTTCAAAAAAAGTTTCCATCCGTTCTCACGGCTTGGGTACCCGTGCAGAAAACATCTGCACTCGTTTGAACGCCTTCGATCAGCCGTTCATAAAAATCCTCCATCCGTTCGAAGTAGAGGACGTCCGTAGAACCCGCGATTTTTGTTTGTCGTGACACCACAAATTCACGCTTGTCGACACTTGCAAAATAAGCTTGTAAAGAAATTACTCATCAATAAACGGCGCATCATAAGCACTTTTGTAACCGAAATTCAGCGTGTAAGGACAGTATTTTGCCGTTTCAGTCCTCTCTGTGCGCCCTGTGGGACCAGAGATATCACTGTAACATAAATAAAACACGCTGGTTAGGATTGAATTCATTGTTTCATTTGTTAGACTTTATGTCACCAGTTGTTTTTGTGCCGTGCAAAAGCCATAGAGAACAAAAACAACACATTGAGCACTCTTTAGTGTCCTTCAAGTTTTGTTCCTCGGAAACTGTGGAGCGTTGAACTGTGCTGCAACATACATGTAAGTTGAAAATAAAGGGAGCGGGTGAGGTTATTTCATATCTGAAGACGCCGACGTGTGAACCAAATGTGGTGACAAGATTACCAAACCCAGACAGAAACGCGTGACGGACAAGTTTTCTGCTTTAAAAAAACGTTGCTATTATTAAAACACTGTTCTGTATTCAATCACACGGGATTATAACAGAAAAAAAAGAAAAGACTGAATCACTGTAAACTCAATGATGCGGCTAAAAAAACTCACAAGTTGGCGGTTCACGCCACTGATCTGACTGATAAAGTTTCAAAGCCCGTCAGCAACACATGTGACAGCGCATGACGGACAAGTTTTCTGCTTAAAAAAAAACCTTGCTTTTATTCAAAAACCGTTCTATATTTGATCACGCATGATTATAAGGGAGAAAAAAAAGAAAAGACTGAATCATTGTAAAGTCAATGATGCGCTAAAAAACTCACAAGTTGGCGGTTCTCGCCGCTCATGTGCAATTGTTGTTGAATGAAAATTAATTAATATGCATGTTCGTGTATAAACGTTCGCATCGCAGGCAGATCAATGATCATTTTAATGTTATGAATTGTTTTAGGAGCTTTTTGATTTTTTCTTCCTTTTGATATGAAAGAAAAGTTGTTAAGAGGTGCAGAACCACAAAACTAAATACTAAACTTTATAAATTACAGACAGTAATTAATTTTCTCTCTCTCCAACTACAAAGAGGCGGATCATGTTGTCATTTTCAGTCAACGCAGTCAATTATCGAAATATTTGTGTTCCCGAAAAGAAAAGATTATAACTTGCGTTCGATTTGTATTCTTGCAGTAATTTTGGTCTCTATTCATCCCGCTTTAACGAAAATGTTCACAGGACATGAATTTTTTTTTTTCGTGGCTGTTGTTGCGTTATCTGTCACATGTTCCGAACTCGTATGCAAATTTTTAGTGAGTGATAAAAAGGTGCCGAATGACCTTTGTGGTTTCATTTGGATTCGCAAAGTTTAGATCAGTTTAATTAGCTGAATTTGTTTTAGATCCTAGTTCAGAACGTTTGTTTTGTTTACCGTTTGGCTACTTTCCGTGTGTAATCGTGGATTACCTATTCGTTTGCTATTAAAACTGTTCACACTTATTTTTGGATGTTGTGAGGTGATCAGTTCGCTTGGCGTTTTACATATTGAAACCTTAAGCAAAAGTCTTTGGACCATCAAGAGCAAGTTGTTCCTGTCATTCCCGCGAACAAAGAAGTATTCCGCCGCCATCTCTGGTTGCTCAAAGACCTGTAAATCTGGAGGTGGACTAACACTCAAATTATGTGAAGAAAGTGCACAGTAGCCAAAACAAATAAACTGATGCACGTGAGCGCGTTGCTACTTGGCCAACAGACTTTTGAAGCAAATAATCAGCTCCTTTCAAATGTGTTTTGTCTGACTTTTCCTGAAATATTTGGCCATTCCCAAGAACAAAACTCATGCAAAATTCTATTCCACGCTTCAATCACTTCGAATGTCTCAATTTTGCGCAGGCACAGTAACGCAAAACAGGCCATTATACGTCATCATCCTCTAGCCAATCAGCCGTTTTTGCGCCCTGTCGTTTCTATAGGTATGGTGCTCCACTATGAAATGTGCATTGTTTCATGAGGGGAAACCAATCAGGTGCAAGGTAAATAAACTGAAAGCCACAACAGTGATTATCCTTGTTTCCTATTTTCTTGTGGTTTAATATGGCATGTGATTGTTCACAACACAGCATTCCAAACATACAGTATTTTGGTGTTCTTGTTTTTGGTCAGTTTCACATAATAACCTTTGAAGAAGGCAAAGGAGCAACACTTTCAATGAGGGCTCCAGCAAGGTAATTCCAAAGTGATGCATATCAATGATAATGAATACATGTATTTCTCCAGGCTCTTTTCTTGCATTTTTTTTCTGTTTGGCCCTACCCCAACTTTTTCCAAGCTTTTTCTTAGAAGGTGTTACCTCTTAACATGGCCATGGCATAACAAAAATGAGCTCTTTTTCTGTATCTTTGACTGAAGGACTAACCAAGGCAGTCACCAACTTTTCAGGATCCCTTTTTGTACAGGCCTACAAAGCAAAATTGAATGCTAAACATCACCAACAAAAATTGAATCTCATTGAACTACAGACTGTACATGTATACCGCTTATTGGAGTATACATGTAGTTCATGTAGGGAAGAGGGTCTGGACTAATAAGAAAGTGGTATGAACCCATGATCCTATTATTTTTTTAAAAAGATAGCTACTTAAAAAGCTTGTTTGTCTACTGCTATAATCTAATCTTTTATTTGCTGGGTGAAAAGAAATGGTCGGACATTGGAATAATATAATTGAAATATCACTTTGAACCAAGTGTGAGCACAGGTAGCAATGTATAAAATTGAGGATTGTCAAAAAACGCCAGCAACCGGTGATACTTTGACAGTTGCCCACTACAAGTCTTTGGTAGAAACAAAAGTGAAGGGAAAAAATAGGGCATTTTTTACTTTCAAAACCAAGAATTGAGTGCTTTGCATTTTGGAATTGTGTATAAGAAAAGAAAACACGGCAAATAAAAAAGCATCTAAAGAATTGTTGTTTTGTATTTTAGAACACTTCTCATTGATTTGCATTGCGTGTAATCTGATACACATTGCCACGGCAAGCTCCAAAATGATTGCGTGTTGTTTATTTTAGTTCCCTGTGCACTTGCTTGAGATTAATGTAGATAAAAATGTTATTGCTGAGGAAGTTAGTAAAGAAACATTATTATTCTTTGATGTCAAAAGAATGATTTTAAACAAACACTTTATAACTCGGTTATGCGGCTTCTATTTTTAGTCTCAGAGCCAGTCTGCACCACATGCTTATCAATTTTGGATTATTTGTTTTCGCTGATACTATGATTTAGGGGCAAACTGAATATTTCATATAAACTAGATTGAAAAAGAACCTTGAACTGGCTCTTTGAGTCATTTGCCCTTACAATCCACTGTTATTCATTTCAGAGTGACAGAGTCCTGAGTAACTTAATACATGTACAAATGGCAAACTTTCAATACAATCTAGCCATATGAGGTAGTAATGTATTTATAAATCCCTCTTGAAATATTATTGGTTCTTTTGTGATGGGTATCCTGTGACAGCTATTGTTACAGAAGGACTTACAACCCAATGACTAAGCGCCTTTGCCTCTTCGATAGACTGCGAGCAGTCTCTAACTTTTCACACGACTCGCATGGCTCTGAGGAACAAAGGACGACTGCTCATGGTCTACCTCTTCGAGGCAGTAGCTACAAAAATGAAATGAGGGCCTACAAAAAGATTGTAATGGGTCACATTTAACATCACTAGTTTCATGGTCCTAGACAGGAGGTCAAAGTTCGCCATTCAATGAAGAGTAGAGAAGAAAGACAGCACTTTTTCAATTCTTTCATGTTACTGAATGCTAGATGGTTGGTATATTTAGTCATCTTCACTGAATTTTAATTCAATCCATTTTATTTTATATAAAACTAATGCTTGCCATGAATACGTGTAAATCAATGCAAGCTTATGACATCATTTTTTTAATTATTCTAATTTATTGCAAGTAACTGTGTGCAGTGAGTCTAAATCTTTGCACATGCCCTTGATCGTGCAATGTTTGACTGTGAATATATGAATATCATATATTTGAACTGCGAATTAAAGAATTAAGATGTGAGTGATCATCGCAGTTACTACTCAGGCAACAGTGAAAATAAAGCCTGACAAAAATTCAGGCTTGTATGCGAGTTGAAACCATGACCTCTGCAATACCAGTGCAGTACTCTACCAACTGAGCTAACAAGCTAACTGGGAGCCAGGTTGTTAGCTCAGTTGGTAGAGCACTGCACAAGTATTGCAGAGGTCATAGGTTCAACTACCCTGGGTGCCAGAGGTTATTTTCTTTTTGTTTCCGTATAAGCCTGAATTTCTTTCAGGCTATATTTTCACTACTGCCTAAGTAGCGTTTTTATTGCAATGATCACTCTCATCTTCAGTGTAATGTTAATTACAAGAAGGTCAATCAGTGGAATGCCCATCAAACCTTTTGTCAACATAGAACTGATTTGAAACTACTAAAAGATTGCGGTCCTCAATCAATGACTGATGCGAGTTGAAACCATGACCTCTGCAATACCAGTGCAGTACTCTACCAACTGAGCTAACAAGCTAACTGGGAGCCAGGTTGTTAGCTCAGTTGGTAGAGCACTGCACAAGTATTGCAGAGGTCATAGGTTCAACTACCCTGGGTGCCAGAGGTTATTTCTTTTTTGTTTCCGTATAAGCCTGAATTTCTTTCAGCCTATATTTTCACTACTGCCTAAGTAGTGTTTTTATTGCAATGATCACTCACATCTTCAGTGTAATGTTAATTACAAGAAGGTCAATCAGTGGAATGCCCATCAAACCTTTTGTCAACATGGAACTGATTTGAAACTACTAAGAGATTGCGGTCCTCTTGAAATCAATGACTGATAAAGGAAATCCTGACAAAATACAGTGTATATGTACTTGTCTAGATGAACATCCACCTGCATCATACAGATAAAACTCCATTTTTTTGCCTGCCTATATGTAAATAATGTTTGCCGCCTTTTTTAGTCTCATGTATTTACAGAAACAGAATTTAAAATGTTTCGCCAATGCGATTGTAGAAACAAAGCTTTTATGGGACGTTAAAAAAGCTTCGTAAGGATGCGACCTTTAACCATGCTGTCAAGTCACAAATGGGGCGCTCATTTCAAGTGCAAGTCATTACATGTGTTTGGAGTACAGAGTTAGAAACGAACAAAGTTACACACCTCAAAAACGAAACTATGCCTATTAGAAACCTTACAGGTACTCACCAATGCAAATACTCCCAATACTACAATGTACATGCATGTACATTGTACTCCTTCGGACTTGACCGGTCCACTTGGTCACTGGATCAGTTTCCTAAAGGGAGCACGCATCTCCCTCTTTGACATCGAGATAATCTTTTACCACGATCGGAGTAACTGCAGAATGTCCGGTAACTGGACCTAACTGGACCGGTAACTTGATATCTGGACCTCGATTCCCCAATCTGACAACAACGTATTCGTATTCGTAGTTCAAATTATACTCTACAGTCGACGACATGTCCACGCCGAAAGATGAAATGAAATGTCTCACCAAGAGCGTGTCGGTATCTGGCGGAGCTTCTGATGACAGTTGACACTTCAATAAAGACTGTTAGCTTCAAAGACAAAAAGGTGCTGCACTTCCGAACCAACGCGGCTTCTGTGAGATTGGCTGCCATTTCAAAGTGTGAAATGCTTTGTTCGTTACGCAGTTTCAAAAACATGAAGCTTAGGAAAGAGCCACAGTCAACTCAACAGGGCTTTGTTGTGGCCTCCGACATATGTGGGAAAGACATCACGTTGTTTTCACCAACCAAGGCATACATTTTCAACAGGTCAAGGTTTCTATCAGTAAACTGCTTTGTGGCAGGCGCCATGTTTGTTTCCACAGAAAGCAGAAATCCTGGGAACGAGGTAAAAGTTTAACCGCGTGACCACGCTATTTGAAAACATGGCGGCTCTGAGCGAAAGGTTATCGGACAGTCCTCTGATTCTACTGGAAATCTACAAGCGGTTTGTTCGCCTAGGGTTGTTGGGAGCTTCAGTATTTGCGGTTTTGCTGGATTGCTACCAACATTGTGGCATCGATGGAGGAAACGTCCAGAAAACGACGATTCAAGGATAATGGCTGTCCTAGTATTTGAATCAATGGAACTCTACACAACATCAAAAAGGTGAACGTGAATAAAATCGATGCAGTTCAACATTTGTTGCCGTTTAGGTCAGCGTTATTAATCAACGTCATTGTGCTTTCGTGACAGCGGTTGAATCAGTGGAAAAGAGCTTCAGCCCTTTTTCTTCCCAACTCAAGCGACCTCTTGGAGCTAATTAATGGAGGGAGAAATCCTACCCCAAAAGTGAGTGTCATGACTAATGCTATAATAAGAAAAAATTAAGAGTACCTCACAAATTTATGTTCTAAGTTCTAAGCTAAGGCCTTGTAGTAGCAGGCATTTATCACTCCTGAGCTTTGAGCCTGAGTATTAGCAGCCATTTGTGACTGAGATATCCTTGTCACGCCATTAGCCACATCCCACAAGCTTCACAGTTTTAGTGGTTCCAATAGGAAGTGAAGTGCTGCCCCGTACAGTCACCTTTGCCTATATCCAGTCAAGGCTGTGCTCTGGCAGCACCCTAAGGCAACTAGCTAATGTTTGGGTGAACTCTGGTGAATGCTAGAAATTATTATTTGTTGCCCAGCTGGGCACTCCTTTAAGTCCAGTGTGCAACAAAACAGGCCAAAGTTCTTTTAACACACTGGCGTTGTTTTATTGTGTTAGTGAAGTATGGCAGAAAAAAAAAATTGTTCTACAAACATTTACCTGTACACATTCGATAAGATTCTAGCTGTTGGAAAAATTTGTTGAAGTTGCGATGATTTTAGAACATATAGCACAATCTTCTCTTGCATGTTTATACAAGCTGTGCAAGCTGCACTTAATCTGCTCAGGCTGGCATCTCTTTGCATTGATCTTGCCATAAACTTTGTTATGCAAATTTATTTTGAGGTTTGTTACAATTTGAAGTATGCACTTTGCATTTGCTTTGTTTAAACAAGGCCATCATATATCCATCCAATGTCATACATGTAATAGCACGATAAGAATTACTGAAAGTACTGGTATTCATCAGCACAGAACCTCTGTAGGTGATTTACTTGGTTTATTTGCCACCTTGCTGGGAAAGTTTTAATTCTGTTTGGTTGCCTCACTCAAGTTTTTCCTTGCTTCATTGGTCTCAATCGTTGAAGCAGTTTGCCTCTGACATTGGGCACTTCACATGGTCCATTCACCTTGTTGGGCAAGTAATAATTCAGGTTTTTAAATTGAAGTATCCTCGGCATGGGCTTTTCTCTGTACAGAGTACCCCAAATACCCAAGCGTCGTTTCCTGCCCTTCGTCCTCGTTGTTACTGTAAAGAGAAACAACAATTGTGCAGACAATTCAACTTCTTTACCCATCTTACAGTATTTGTCATGGGCGTACAGGGAAATTATTTTTTTCAGGGGGGTGGGAAGGGTCTGAACGTATTTGCCCGAATGATAACTAGATATCTTAACATTGTTTAATTAAAGAGGAGAAAAAAGAAAAACAGTATAACCAATTTTAAAATAAAAATAAGCAAAGCAACAGCAAAATGTCGCATGGTTAAGCAGTGACTTACTTTTGCTTTGTGCTTGAACTGGCTTTCGTCGCACTTCACCATGCATACATTGCCACCGAATGAAATGATGGGCCTGTCCTCGAGGTCCTTATTGCAATAATGTCTAAGGACAGCGAACACGTTTCCAACAGTCTTCTTTGTCATTCCCACCAGGATTTTAGCTTAATCGTCCTGTCTAAAAACAAGCCAATTTTTAAGGTGAACTCTTTGCAATTCTGGTGTATATTATTCTTAATAGCAGAAATCAAGACGAATGTACATGTACTGTAGCATTGTTGTGATGCAAAATTTTGTTCGCTTGCATAACAGTACACTCAGGCAACTCACCATACATGTAAATATCTGTTGACGTTGTTTTGATTTCTTTCTACGAATGCCATTCTTTGATTGCAAGGCCGACATCGCAGACGATTGGCTAACAAGCTTTGAATCTGTAGCCATCTAATTAATTCTATGATTCTAATTAATTCTATGATGGGACCATCAGAAAGACTTGTAACATCCATTAGATTCATAATGAACGTCAAGTTTTCCCCTACGTAGTTCATGTGTTTCAAGTCCACTGGCCACAGGCTAGAAATGTGAGAGCATTCACAATTTTTATTGATATACAATGTAAATCCCTTCCGTCCACATGTCAAATTTTGCGGCTGCGCATTTGATTTTAGTCAGTATCATGATTTTAATTTACTTTCACAGTCATTGACTTCCAACAAACAAACAAACTTAAATTATTAAATGTGCACAGAATAACATCCTTGTACTTACATGTATAACATTTATTTCAACGTTATCTCTTCTTATCATGACTATCATCCCGGTCAAGTAGTAGCAAGTAGCCGAAAGCTGAACTTGCGTAGATAAATATTTTTGTTTCCTCTCAAGTAAAATACAACTCGCAAAAAAAATAAATAAATAATTGGAGGGCTCGGGGCATAACCATCCTATGTCGAATTTTGAGTCGTTTTTCGATTTTGCTTGGATTTGTCTGAATTTCTGCATGTGAACTGCAATTCGATGGAAACACATTGTATGGTATTTTTTTGACTGATTCATCCAGAATAGAGAAATGCATTTTTTCTTACTAAGAAGATGTAATGCAACTTGCAAACCACTCCCATGGAAGGTTGGTTTCTTGGTGTACGTAAGAAAAAATGCATTTCTGGATTCTGGATGAATCAGTCAAACAAATACCATACAATGTGTTTCCATCGAATTGCAGTTCACATGCAGAAATTCAGACAAATCCAAGCAAAATCGAAAAACAACCCAAAATTCGACATAGGATGGTTATGCTCCGAGGCCTTCAATTGAAGTGAAGCTCATTTGCATGCGTACCGTATTAATATTCATACGTGAATTATGTGAACATTTGTGAGGAGTACAACTAAAACTGGACGTGAAATGATTGACGGGTAGAAAGGATTGTTTGATAGTGTGACGTAGACTATAAATTTGGCGGTTAAAACATCGATTAAGCTCATCGCATACGAAACTTACGTGAGTGCTGGAGCTGCGGATCGCTACGTATTAACTGCATTATCGGTTTGCCTTCCCGCTTGGTGATCGAAAGACGTCATGAAAAGTCTGGAGATCCGCAAGTTCTTAACGCTTCTGAAAGAATCCAGTTAGCGTTTTCTCTGTGCTTACCAAATCACGATGAGATATTAGCGTTTTGGGGTACAGAGTAGAAGCCAGGCGGAAAAAGTCTGAAAACAACTCTCGCCTCAAAAGCGGCGCGTCGTTGCTAGTCTTGTTCCATTTCTGAAAGGTTGCGGTGCTAAAAGCTGGGAAAGCGAGAGTGGTTTTTGGACTTATAGGCGAAAAGTGTATGTTTGAAGAGTTGTTGTTCTTCGCACTTGGAGCAGACAATGATCCCAGAATTCATTGCGGTCAAACAGGGCGCTGTCTGAAGTCAAAAACTCTCGCGCGGGGCGGTGGGTTGGGGAAGATTACTTGTTTTTAGTTAAAACTCTACCTTATAAAATAACTTTGAAAACTGTCTAGCTGCTGCACCGAGGTTTCCATTGTTCATTAATTTTGAAGAGCGCATTTTTTGAAACCAATCGTGACATGAAATCGCAGCTTGCTTTTACTGTTAGCCGTGGAATAGTTAGTCGAACTTCGGAAACGCTACCGAAAATTCATTCGGCTCGAAGTGAAGTCTGCCCGTTTTCGATGAGTATCTTGAACACAATCCATGGAAAAGAGTTGCATTGGCGCGCACGGCAAACATTCAAAGCAATATTAAGCGGTACTCCTCGCGATTCGTCTGTGTGAATCAG
>JAEMWC010001214.1:42500-55000 GCA_016490735.1 Pachyseris speciosa | reverse complement strand
GCCATACTGCCATATGGAGGCCGGGGTTGTTGTAGCATTGCCATCATCTGCATCATACGCATCTCATGTTCCCTGTTCAACTGAGCTTGTTTCTCTTGAAAATCTAGAAAGGCACGCTCTCTTTTCTCTTCAGCCTTGAACCATAACTCCATCCGTTCCTGCTGTGTATTGCCCATGCTTTTGAAGCTGTCACTTAGCTCTGAAAGTGCTTGTGCTTGGGAAACGGGTTTCTTCTTTCTTCTTACTGGTTTTGCGCATAATGGTTTTGTGGTTACTTTTATGCCCTCCTTTGTTTCAGTTCCTGAGCTAGCTGTGCATGAGCTACAATAAAAAATCAATTATTTAATTAAAACATATCTGCTGTATGCAATAGACCATTTTACAGTTCTTTGCTAAGTCCCCTGGCCTTTGATTGAATGGGAGGCTAGGGTTGACCTTGTTTTGATACAAACCTACCTGCTTTTCTTATGCAAATTATGCTGATTAAACACTGGCTACACACCAACTACTGGTATATTACTGAGGTCATGTTTTGATTGGTTGAGGCCATTTTCTGAAATCACAGGCTATATGCTATATCTTGTGAGTAGCAAAAATCAGTGATTTTGACACCGAAATAAAGGTAAAAAATAAAAAAAACATGGAAACATTCAACCATTCAATTCCTCTTTTGCTCTGACGAAGGGCTAGCACTCGAAACGTCAGGACAAACTTTTTCAACCTTTCATTTCATTTCATTTATTTGCCAATTCTTTTGGATACATTTGTTCATTTAAGTATTAAATACAGGTGCTGAGGTGCCCTCTAAGAAACTGTAAGGCTTTTGCGAGAGAGGACACCTCAGAATTCGAATGTTTGAGTTAATGTTAGAGAAAAAAAATAAGTGTGTAACAACCTTTGGTTGTTGTTATTGATGATTCTCATCACCACCGACACAGACCCAGTAGTGGAATTTTTCTAAAAGAATTATTCCTCTCGCCCTCATGGCCTGAGTCAATAACCCATTCGCCTTTCAGCCTCATGCTATTGACTGAGAGCCCATTTGGGCTTGAGGAATAATGGATGATGTGCTATATAGGGAATCATTGGTTAGATAAAGCCAATTTAGGACAATATAAATTTTGCATACAACAGTCGTATGCGAACATTCGTGTCAGCTTAGAACTCAAGTTGTGCAGTCTTAATCAAGCCTACAATTCCCTTATGTCAGTCGTAAGAGAACTTGTGCAGTCTGTTCAGAGCCAAGTCATGTTATCAGCAGGTTTCATACAACCACTGTAGTTGAAAATTGTACCGTCCAAATCAGCCTTCACAACATGGATAGAACAACCCTAAATACAATAGAAGCAGTCCCGAGCTACCTTGAACTCAATGCCCTTTCTTCTTCATCATCTTCCTCCTCTAACGTTGACCCACTGTTTACCTCGTCCAATTCCTTGTCCGGACTACTATAATCTGATTCAATGTCACCGCCACGTGTTGCAACACTTAGTTTAGCGTGTGTTTCAGAGAAGACTGGATTCATAATTTTGTACCACTCGGGCTCTTGCACAGGGGATTTCCCGCTTCCGGATTACACTCCTTCGGTGATTTTTTTCCTCTCAGCTTTCATCCATTTGTACTTTTTCCAGAGTTTTCCAATACTGGTATCGATCCTAACTCTTTCGTTCCCTCCTTTCTTCTTGGTGCCTTTGCCCGGGCCTTTGTTTTCCAATTTTTCCAAACGTGCATCGAGCTGTTCTTTGATGTTGTTGAAAATTTGGTGATTTGACAACTTTTTAAGTGCCAAAGTTTCCAAATCAAAGGCAAAATCTTCAGCAACAACCTCTGTGAACTGTTTCAGTTCCTCTTCCGTCCACTTTCTACTCCTAATTCCCAAAAGAGCCTTCCCTTTTACAGTTGTCTTCGTCTTCGTGGCAACCGCCATCTTGTTTTAGCCTTGGTTTCAGGTTGAGGTCTTAGGCAAGTTTTGTGTTAAGGTTGTCTCGTCCTTACGCTAGAGGACACCAGATGTCCTTAGGCGTTAAGGTCATTGATCAGATGCCCTTAATTTCAGATGGCTAAGTCGTCGGACGGCAAGGTCGTCTCCCCTTTTTCTCGAATTTATACTAGACAACCTTAGCCGCTTTGGTGCGCTAAGGTCGTCTACCCGCTAAGGTCATCTCTAGTATAAATACGGCCAATCAAAAAAAGGTTCTTTAATTCAATTACCCTATAGTCTCTCTGGGTGTCCACCTGCTAACCAAAGAACCTAAGGACTCTGGGTACAAGATTGCATGCTGCCAAGGTACATGTACTTGCTTTGATGGAGAGGACTGGGTAAGCTGGGTGGCCAAATGGCGAGCATTGCAAGCCAACAGAAGTGCATGCGCGCAAGCGCAAGGGAAAACGGGCACAGTTAGACTCAAGTTTTCAACTTGCGGCTACTTGTGAGACTGTTTGGCCAGGGCTTAACTAAACATTTGTTGTTAATTTGTAGAGGTGGTGGTGCAAGGTGATGAAGCAGGACATGTCCAGCAGGATGTAACACTTTAAATCTGAGTTTACTTGGAGGTACAATAATATTAATGACACTGTGTTGCTGATGCTGATGATAGGCCTTAGCTTAATTTAAACTTCTTTATTAGAAATCAGAAGACGGCTAATTTTTCCTGGAGACAATCCATTTTATGCCACATTACCAACAGCAATAACTTAACAACGTGAAAGAAATGCATGTAACATCAATTTAATGGAAACCCTGGAAAAAAATCTGAGCTCCAGAAGGGATTTGAATAAGATGATCTATTATTGTTCCTCATTTCCACCCTGCTTCATGTTCTTACAGTAGTATATTACAGCATGTGATACTATCAATAAGCAGAATTTAATATGCCAAACATTTTGGGCTACAAATTTTGTCCCTTTGATTGGATGTCAATAATTGGTATTGTTTCTCCTTGTTTGCATGCATGTAAGTTATTTCAGATTTCAAAGTTGCTATTTTTGTTGTTACTTTTTTCCTGTGAGGGGTCTGCAGGGTTTCTCTTGAGTGATCAATAGGGATTATCTAGCATCCCCACCACATTTATACACAGTGGAAACTGAGGAGTCTGAAGAGGAGAACAGTTAATAGGCCATCCCACTGTCTTGTTCTTTGTTTGTGTAATTAGATGGTCATGCCTACATTGTACCATGAAAGTGATGATGAATTGCAACCAATGATAGCAGCATCGATTGGTAAGAAAGATTAAATAAAATTTAATAGATTTCTTTAATAATATGTAGGTGCTGTAAATTATATAGCTACTCAATGTGAAATATAGGGTTTGATTCTAGGTATTGATTCAGCACTTTAGCTTTCATGAGTACAGTGGAACCCTGTTAATACGGACACCAATAAGGGACATGCCAAAGTGCCCCGTTATGCGAGTGTCCATATCAAAAGGGCTCATCGTGGTTTTCATATGTTAAAAGGGATTTGGATGATGGAAAACCTCAATGCAGCCAAATGCCACCAAGCATTGATTACCTGACTGCAAGAATGATAATGAAATTCTTGCGTAACAATTAAAAAACCCACTCTGGCAAAAAAAAAAAAAAAAAAAAAAAACGAGATACTACACTGTAGGGCAAACTGAAAAAATGAAGAATGACTCTTTCCCTACACTCGGTTGAGCTCTCGACCATAGATATTCCGCAGTTTGTTTATAGCCGCATTTTGTTAACCGGCCCGTGACAATAATCAGCTTCCAGAAGCAATCTCTTTTCATACCATGAGAGAAACTAGGACCTCAAAACAATTTTTATAGTTCAAGAAGTGCTGAGAAAGTTGAAGGACAATGACAGCTGTTTTAGGTCATCTTTTACATTTTTGTAACAAATTTTATTGGTAGTATTAATTATGAGGTCAATTTGGTTAATCTTTTGCATCATGAAAGAAAGTTGCTGAAATTACCCAAACATTTTTTTATATTATTGGGACAACTTGTGTCAGTACATGTATGTCACAGTGTTTTATTAGTATTATTACAACAAAGACTAGCCTGCATGCAGAGGTCTCCTATTTCCTTTGATGCATGCGGAAAAGGGACGTCTGCGAAACAGTGTCGCTAATCGTGTTCCAGTTTCCTGCTGTTTTCCCAGGATCTTGGGAAAGAAATGTGATGGTAGCCAGATAGTGGTCTTTGTTCAAGCGAACTCTGATTGGTCAGATTTTATAATGTATGCATGCATTATGCCGCCCAAATTTAACGGGGTTTTCCATTTAAAATGGATCAAAACTTACAGTGTTTGGAAACTGATTTTCAGCCATCGAAAAGTTGAGCGACCGAAATCTTGTGCAAGGTCACAGAGCATTTACATGTACATGTAATGTTTACCAAGAAATTATTTTTCTTCAGTTCACTGTGGATCCAACATCAGCTTATATTTCAAAACAGTGTCGCAGGAAACTCAGTGTAAAACCGACATAGACTTCCCAACAACTTGTGAAAAATTGACCAGGAGATTTTTGAAGATTACCATTGCAAATCTTTTAAAACAGGAGCGTCGGCTTCTCCTGAGAAACAAATTCTCCTAGATGAATCTGTTTCTTCTTGGCCAAACAATCATGACTCCTTGCTATAAAAGCTATCTTCAACACTCATCAAGGTCTTCCCCACGCCTTCTAATGCTGTGTAATTCCCAATTCTCCTGTTAGGCCTGTGATCAATGATCGAGTAGCTGAAGAGTCTGGAAATGAATATAAGACTGTAGTGCAAGTCAAGCCTCATTGGCCAAGTAAAAACAAAGTGAACCTACTAACTCAAGAGCTGAAAAGCTTGGGGAAAATGTGTCGGGGTACATGCATACATGTACAACACTGATATGACTTTTTGTCTTAAAAATTTGAAAGGAGATAATTATTTATTTCCAGTTATACCAAACCTGTTGATATGGGCCATATACGGCCCAAGTATGGAGATGATATGGCACAACCTAAATTGGGCCCTCTGTGCATAATACATGGATTTGGTATGGGCTATTGCTTTCCATATCAAACCCATACGTACTTGGCATGCACTGTCTTCATTCAGTTATAACTCTATTGTCCTTTACTATTGGATTGCTATGTACGAATGTATTTGGCAGCATAGATGTTGTGGTTCATATTTCATTTTTTGGTTAAATTTTTTCAATCCAGTTTACTTTTTCAAACTACATGTAGTTTATGTTTTTCAAACCAGTTTATTTTTTTAGAATCATGGGAAGGAAATTTTTTGTTCAATACACAAACTTTATTTCCTTTCTTTAACTGAACTTACATGTACCTCAAAAAAGTTACACGAAAACATTAAATAAAGGGTTAGGGTTAGTGGTTAGGGGGGTTTTAAAAGGATTAGGTTTTGTGGGTAGGGTTTATAGGCACTGATCTTATTATTTAGGCCTAAACCCTGATTTTAAATGGTTAGCTTTTATCAAAGGGTTAGGGAGACTATGCCTTGATGTTATTGTATATGTTGTGGTATGAAATTTATTCCTTTGTCTCCTAACCCTAATCATTCATAGGAGACAAAGGTATGAAATAATTTCACACAAAGTAAATTGCATACCACAACATATAATAATTATTATGTTTGTACTACAAAGCCTGTATGTTGTTTTATCAGAACTCATCTTTGGTCATGCCAGCTACCAGTTATAATTTATTAAATAATTCAAGAAATGGATAATTTAGTTAATGGTAACGATTTTAAAGTTGTAAATTGTACTTCATACATTTTACATGTTACAGTAATCAGTTGGCCACTTGACGTAATACAAGAGTTGTGAAACTGTGGCCACCCTTGTATTCTATTGTTGTATTACATCATTTTAATTTACAACGTAATTACCTTTTTACAATCACACATGATGTTAACAAGGCTGTGCTCTAAGGAAAATTTTTGGGAGCCCAAAACTCTGAACCTTTGAAATCCAGGGTGCCCAGCATAATAATTGTGTGAAAAAATTAAGGTTTCCTTGTCACCCAAAGGCAAATTAAAGTAAGTCGCTAGGGGCCCCCGGGCTCTGCTAGAGCACAGCCTTGGTTAAGTTACACAGGTTATCTATGTATGCATTACAGTACTGTCTCAGAGCACCCAGGATTTCAGTAGTAGCTGTTTGGTTTGTTCATTTAACTCAGTTATTTTCTGGCAAAACTACTCTTTATCAACGCAGTATTCTTCTATGGCTTCTGTCATTTTAAAAATAGCTTAGAAGCCTTGCAGATAAGATGGTAGAGAGAGTTGGGATCTATGAATAAATAAAACTTTTGGTAGAGAGGAGTCTGGGATGTAAAAAGTCAGGATATCAACAAATATGGGTTAATTTGCATCAGTCACCAGTGTGGTGTATGGATAGGGTGCAAGACTTCTGATCCAGAGGTTGGCAGTTCAAACTCCCATAAGTGTAAAGTGTGTCATATGGCAGGAGTAGTATAGTGTTTGGGGGTTTCAGCACATAAATTAATTTAGGGGGTGTTTTAGCAAAATGATCTCGGATTTTGGAAAAACTATAGTTATTTTAAAATGCGTGACATTCTCGGAAAACCACCGAGCGTGACATTCTCGGAAAACAGGGAATGAGTCATCACCTATAGCTATTATTTCTCATGTGGAACCATACGATGTTTATAATTTGTTGAAGCAATTAAAGATGCAGAAAAAAAATAGCAAAACTGGTGGCCACCAGAACCTCTCATGAGGGACTTAATTTGGAATTTGAATCACCACCCGTCCCTCATGAGAGGTTTTTTTTTGTTTTGTTTTTTTTGAATTCCCACCTCCACACCACCAGAGCACTATCATTTATGTCTTTCCCACCTCCACTCCGCTCTGGCCCTATCAGACCCTCTTGGGGCCAATTATTGTTTTTTTTCACCCTCCGGCTTGAGATTGAACCGGCACTTCTGACAAGCCGAAGCTTAACTATAGCTCTACCCAACAATCCGACACCATCTCAGGGTGATTTTTTTTATTTTTTTAACCCATGGAATAACGGCGGGGTTTTTTCGTTATTCCACGGGGTGGCTTGTATACATTTCGCTAACGAAAGGCCCCCGCTTTTTCCAATCGTTAGATACTCTGTATACAAGCCACTCTTTATCTGTGTAAAACAACCCTTATATTTGTGTTTGTATTTTCATTTTTATGCTTGTGGTACATAAATGAAATTTTCAAAGATAAAAAATAATACGCAAATGTGTAAAAAGCGAAAAATCTAGAATCCCCTAAACATAGTGACGTATTTTGATGACTCATTCGAAAGGGAAACCCCCCGACAAATGTTCCTGTCACATATGCTAATTCTTCGGGTAAAGGGTCAGAAAGAGGGCAGTATTTTAAATTAAATATACAACAAAACTCACAATACTATCCTAAACTAGGCAAATCAGTGGGTTTGAGGCGATAAAAACACCACAGCTATGGCGTGACGTCAACAGCTAGATTTTATAATGTCCGTACGCAAAGCTTGTCACGCCATTATCGTGAATATACCGCTTGTTGTCAAAGCAGCTGAGTGATACTTTATTTATCTCATAACTTCCTAGTTGATGGTTTTGGCTTCTGATTGTTTTCATTCTATGATGTATCTGTTTATTATTGAATAGAGTGTCTTTATAATTTTCATGTTTGATTTTATTTTTGATTATGTTCTTTTTTATTCCTTTTGCTGTTTTTCCTCCATTTTGGTTATCTTTCATATAGCTATACATTTTCGATCGTAGACCGATGAATTCGCAAACGGGTACTCCTGCTGCCTCATCTTTGAATTTGCCAATAACTTTTTTATTAGTCTTATTGAAATACGGTGAGCTTTCAGGGTAGTCGCTGTTATCAAATTTATCTTTATCATTCCAGAAATTTCTATAGACGTCTTGGGTTTCAATTTCATAGGTCAGTGAGTCTGTGTCTGTGAAGAGCAGCTTGGCCTTGTTACCGTACTTTTGTTTAATGTAGTTGTAATGGAAATCGTACATCAGTGTCTTACTAAGGTCTAGAATACACATCCCCACGTATGCCGGCCGGTTTAAAGTAAGTGTTTCTTTTATCTTATGAACAGCTACTAGATTTTCATTGAAGATTTTACTGCTAACATAAGTGGGTTTACTAGCTAATTTCAATAGCTTCTTCTCATCAGTCACGGGGACGTCTACTCGCTTTCTGAGGTTTTCCATCGTTTTTCCAAATACACTGTTATTCATCAGCTTGAAAAAGCCTTTCTCAAAGGCATTTTTAGCATCAGTTCTTTTCTGAGTGTTGGAGTTGATGTACTGTCTGAGCCACGCGGACTGATTGAACTCTAACACTCGATGGACTTTAGTTATTTTCAAACCGAGATCAGTATATAATTGGAGGTTCCTGTAATGGAGCACGTATTTTTCTTTGTTGCTTAAATGTTGGTATCAGTTTATGTACCAGACCAGTTGATATATTGAATTTGCTAGCTATTTTCTTACAATAATCTGATAGCATGTCCCCAGTCACTTTGACCTTTTCCGGTCCCAGTGGATAGTCATTGTGAAGATCATGTAACTCTTGGGGGTATTCTAAATCAACTTCAAGTATCAAACCCTTTGCACTATCTTCTTTATAGACAGCCAGGTCTAAATTATTGATCTGTTTTTGTGTCATCCATCTGAATCCGCCAGTTGGAAGGTATTGGCTCATTGCCCAACCATACAGGTTGTTTGCATCAAGATACATGATATACTTCGAGGGCGCCTTCTCATCATGCTCTTTCATGTATTTATTATTTGCTTTACCGTAACGGTTGGCTATATAGCTGATTCCTCCACGCATACCCTTTTCAATGAATTGAAACATATCAATATCAACCATAAGCTCTAGTTTAATGTCAGTCATTTTAAGCATGGCGTCCCAAGATAGCCCTGGAGATGTGAAATAGTGACATGGGTCCAGTTTGTAGTACTCAAGGCATGTTTTTCTGAAGTTTTCAAATACATCAGCCAGTAGGAGTACATCTGTTTTAAGGTACAGATCATGATAATCACCCATGTTTGTCAAAGAGAATGCTTTCCAAACAGTCTGAGCATGCGTATAGTCTTCATCTGATATATGCGTATCACTCAGTATGCTATAGAATTCTTCTTTTGAGGGCAGCTTCTGATTGAATTGATCGAAACTGTCCATGTAGTCGTAAGGATAAACACCTTTCTGTGCCATCAGATTAAGATCCTTTCCCTTGAACTCTTGTGAGGTGTATTTTAAGGCTTCTTTAGGTAGATTGCCTACAAGTTTTTCCAAACTAGAGCTCATGAACTGGAAACTATCAATGAATGTCAAGTGATTGCCAAGCATGAAAGCCATATACTTCTCCATGTTATTTGGGATAGCATTGATATTCATTTGACAGTCTTCACCTTTCTTGTTTTTGTAAGTGTGCTTCTTAACAATGGCTCCAATCTCCTGCATAATAAAATGACTATCATAGCCTCTTAAATTGTGAAATATGACTGGTATCTTTATTTCATCTGGGTTCACTCTGAGTTTCAGATTACAATCTTGGTGAGCAGAGCCTCTGTATTTACCAGTGATGTGACAGTGATCTCGAACTCGGATATCTTTGTCAGTGTATTTTTTATCACAAATGTGACAAACTTTGGCTTTTCGGAATTTCTCTTCATCATCTTTAGTCATTTTCAATGGTTTGTTAAAATTTTTTTTCACAACATTCTTGCAATATTTGACTTCCTCCAGCATAGCTTCCATAAATTTGTACACAGCCTTTTCACCCCTGTATATTACTGCTGGTTTGCTGTATTTATCATCATAACAACAAACTACTTTATAGCCGTAGCCACAGTCAGTATGCTTCTGATAAGCCTCTGTATATGATTTATCACTGTTGGGTTGGCAACCGTGTATTTTTTCAGTGATGGCCTCAAAATCAGCATAGATCACAAATGGTACCTGCTGTTGTTTATGAAAGTTGTTGAATTTCAGTATGTTGTTATCTTTGTTTGGCATTTTTATTGCCTGTGTGCCATTTACTTGCATGCAGTTGTCCTTGTGATCATTCAGAACCCTTTCAGAGCTGAAGCATTGAAGACAGTGCATACAAAAGTGTTTTCTTTCTTTGTGCTTTGTTTGATTGTACATGAACTTATTGAAATCTTTGATTAGCACATAATGCTTGTTTTCATTTTCAGTTATTAGAAGCAGATTCAAGCAGTCTGCATATTTCTCTTTTGAAACATATAGTGGATATGGTTGTTTATTCTCATAACTGAAAATATTGATGTTGATCTCATTTTGTTTTTCAATCTTATTGTAATGTTTGGTTGCCACTGGAAATTCAATTCCTGAATAATCCAATTTGTCAATATACTGTTTGTCTGATTTTTTAATCCTCTGTGGGTTTTTCTCTTGTGGGTTCAAATGTCTGATATGAGACCATCTGAAGCATTCACTATCCTCATTTTTCATATTGATCAAACCTTTTTTATTTCTAAGTTCTACTGGTAGTTTTATGTATGAAGAACCCATCATAGGTCGATATTTCACAACATTGAGGTAATGGCTGTCAACAGATTCAATTGTCCAACCTGAACCTTCAGATACCCAAACTGCAATCTTATTCATTATTTGGTCTCTTGACAACTGTAGTGATTCAGTTACTTCCAGATTATTCACAATTGTTTGAGCTACACTGTTGAAATATGCGGTTTTGTATTCTATTTCTCTGTCAGTCATTTTTGCAAATGTTACCTTGAATGTTTCAACAAATTTGAGACCTTTAATTTCATTCAACAATTTATAATATTATATGCAACAGCCTTTCTTGTGTTTTGCAGTTGCGCAAGCGGGTCTTTGTTATTTTTTATACTGATTTCATAAGACTCAGCGAAACCTTTTAAAGCTTTCTCTGTTTGTATAATCTTAGTCCTGGGTGTAGGTGTTGGTTTTTTGGCTCTTGGGGCGGGAATTGGTCTCTTTTTCAATTGTTCTATTTCTTCCAACCATTCAGCAGGTGGGGCTGGAAGTCTTTTTCTTTCGAAGTAATCAACCAATTCTTTCACAGTTGGTCTTTTCGTCCTTGGTGCAGGAATTGGTCTTGTTCTTGGTTTAGGTACAGGTTTTGTGTCATCAACTATAATAATTTTTGGTTTCTTCTGTTGTTGATTCTTAAGCAGTAAATTAATGAGCTGGGATTTGCTCAGTTTTTTCAAACTTTTCTTATCCATCTTATATTATAATTAGATAATAATTTATATGTTTTTAAATGATTGCGCATAAAAATTGTTTTAAAGAAATATTATGTGAACTATATTATAATGAGTAAGATTGAAATAAATGGATGTATTTACTATATTCACCCTATTTATAATTTGTATGCTTCTAATGAAGATGGTTACATTATAAATATAATTAGACAAGTACCTATGAAGACAACTGAGAACAATAGAGGTTATTTATTGTGTGGTGTCAGGAAACATGGTCAAAAAGGGTATAAAACATGCTTGACACATAGGTTTATTTGGGAGTGTTTTAATGGTCTGATAACTGATAATAAAGTCATTGACCATATCAATAACATAAAAGATGATAACAGATTATGTAATTTACAGCTTATAACACAGAGTGAAAACACTTTGAAATCTGTTAAGTATCGTGACTGTTCAAATATTAAAAATACTATGAAAAATCCAAGATGTGTGAAAGCGACTAATGTTGGTACAAAAGAAGTTTCATACTTTAGTAGTATGTATTGCTGTTCACGACATCTTGATATAAGTAATGCTACTATAAAATGAGTTTGTGATAGAGTTGATTATCGTAAATCAGGTAAATCAAAGAAGGATGGTTGTTCATACAAATTTGAGTATGTTAAAAAAGAAGATCTACCAGACAATTATATTGAATCAGCTAATAAAAGACCAAGGAGAGTCCCCGATGAAGACAAAAAGAGTCACCGTGCGTTGTCAATGAAAAAAATGGACAAACAAAGAGTATAAATGTCCAAGATGTGATAAAGTGATGAAAAACAATAATAGACAATATCACAACAAAAAGTGTAATTAATTGTTCTTCACCCTTCTTGATAAGTATAATTTGCTTTCTTCCATATGTTTGGTTATTTCGTGGATCAAATCTTCGAAACAATTGCTCATGGTGTACTTGCATTTGTTTTTCTCATACATTAGCTTCATTTTGAGTTGATTATTGGTCACAATGAAGATACCAGTAGGGCTTTTAAATTCAAGACACAAAGCATTGTATTTTTCAGTTGGATTCATCAGCATTAAATCACATTGTCCAGCCATATATCCTTTCTTATAACTTCTGATTCTCATGTTCGGGCTTATTTGATTTTCACCTAATCCAGGAATCATTAATGCGTCTTCATATTTCCTTCTGATAAATGATACAACACTGCTATGTAGATCATATTCATTTTTAATTGAAATTATATTATTTTGATATATTATAATAATTTATTTTTTATTTTTAATTCATTTTCGACCTGTGTTTTTA
>JAEMWC010001214.1:17500-37500 GCA_016490735.1 Pachyseris speciosa | reverse complement strand
CCATATCATAACAAATATCGTGGTAAACTGCTATTTCATCTACTTTATTGTAAGGTAGGACATTCCATTTTAACACCTCTCCAGTCAATGGATCATATTCCAGTTGTTCATCCAATGGATTATAAGGGCCCATATATTTATACTTACTTGGAGTCCAACCTGGTTTTGGTTTTGGTATTTTTCCAATTAATTTATGAATGTCAATAGCACCGCCATAATCTAATCCTTTGATATCTGTTTTGTAACGAATATTTGGTCTCACTTTTGTTGAGAGTTGTTTCAAAGCTTCTGACCCAACCTTTGTGATTGCAGGCTTTGCGAGGGAAAGTCCTTTGTCAATTAATTTCTTTTGCAGCTTTGGATTTCTCATTGCTTATGATGCATAATATCTACCCATTTCAACACCCTTCTTCGCTAAATAAGGGACTCCATGTTCCAAAAATCCTGTTAGTGCCATATCTGCGGCCGAATCTAGTATGCCCGCCCCTTCAGACGGGCTAATTAGTTTCCCCGATTTCTGACAAATTTAGTCTTTGTTATTCCACACTCAGCACAAGTGCATTTCATCATAGTTCGACCATTTTTCGTCTTCTGATATCTTTCACTTCCTGGTACACATTCAGTGACTTTCTTCTGTTTAACACAATATGATTTCACCATTATACATATAAGTTAGATATTTTCAAAGTAATCTATAATGAATCTGTGATTGACACTCGTATCTGTTGGACTGAATTTGGAATTATGTATTGTATCCAGAATCGATCTGCCTTCTTGTCTCTCGAGAAGATAGTATAAACACCAATATCCACACAAGACTGAATCCCTTTCTTGTATCTCATCACCAGAGTATTCAAGTTGTTTACCACTTGTAGCCATATATATTTGAACTTCTGTTGGCATCATCAAACCAAAAGAGTCGAAGTATTCACAGTATTTATCATTTTTGAAATTCCAATAACATACCCAATGTGTACCTGGTCCAATTTTGGAATCAAGATTGACTATCCCACATTCATTGTTTTGATTTGTCTCGGCAGATTGTCTCTTGAAAATACTCCTCTAAAATGTTTTATTCCAAGTTGTTTCACCCAATTGATTAAATCAAAGTTGGATAAGGGTTTGTTTACAAAATGGTTCCTAGAATTGGGATTGAATTGAATGGACTGTTTTTGCCCAGTAGAAGTCCTTTTCCTTTGGTTTTTCTTTTTTTTTTTTCATTCCCATGCCTATTGGGTTATCCCATGTACCAAAAACAGGAGGGGATTGCCATGGAATCATAGCATGTTTCCCACCACTTTTATTTATTGCAATGAAATCTGGAACATGAACTGGTAATGACCGTCTTGGACGGCTGCTTTCAACATGTAAACCTTTTCCAGTTAATTTTCTGATTGCTTCTATAGCCAAAGGAATTCCAATACTGGCGAGTATTGTTCCAATACCCTTTCCAGTCTGCGCTTTTGTTGGTTTTATAACAACGTCTCCACCATACTACATTTTTTGAATAATATCTGCCATCTGTCTCGTATTCAATAAATTTCCTACATTCAATAATTGGGATAAATTGGCATTAGGAATAAGAAATCCTCCACTTTGTTTCTTCCCAAATAGTTTATCAACACCGAGACTTGCTAATGAAGAAAGAGCACCTGTAGCCAATGCTGGAGCCGCTTTAGCTACTGCTTTACCAGCATAAGGCAATAGTCTTGTTCCAATTGAAAAAAGACTGGACCAAAGAGAACCTCCTTCTACAACTGCTTTTCTGATTTGATTTTTTGATATCTTGATGTCTGAACCTTTTCCTGATCTTCTTGATTTCATCAGTTTGTTGATTTGTGTCTTAGTCAACATTAGTTGATCATTTCCAGACAATTCACTATGTGTCAACCTGATTGTTACAGGCGAATTTGTTGCATAAGCTTTTGCTAGCTTTTGTTTCTGACCCTGTGAAAGTTTCACTCCATGAGGATGATAAGTAGTCATATAATATATGTTTATACTAAATTGTATTTAATACAAACAATCATTTAATTTAATTATTTAATTTATTTAATTTATTTATTTTATTTTATTTATTATTTAATTTACATTGATCTCAGAATTAATTTTCCATCAGTCTTTCTCATCTCAATATCCTGCTCATAGAGGACCAATGCATACACACTGTAATCAGCATTTGTTCCATCACTCAAAGTGTATTTGAAAGTCAGTTTTGTCATTCCATCTTTTATGTCCTGCTTCTGTTTTGTCAGATCAAAGTAAATGAAAGGGAATATTGTACCAAAGTTTCCTCTTGTGAGAAGGGTACTTTCACTGAAATCATTTACAGCTTGAACATATTTCAAAACATCTCTAAATACTCTTGTTGGTTCTGTTGAGGGTTTATAATGAACCTCTGGATAATCATTTCCATTGCCAACCTCAAGATAACAATCATTCAAAGTTCGGTTATTTGCAACTGAAAAGGTGTTATAGAGAAATTTATTGGCTGTCTGAGATGCATCATTTGCATCATTGATGATGAATACAAAGACATGCCTGGGTTTGTTTATTCCTGTGGAAATACGGAAATTGGCAGTCTGTTGTCTTGTTGAATTGCCTCTCTCAACCATTTCTCTCATGTAAGTCCACTTTCTGTTGTCAAGATACTTGCTCATGTATAAGGACTTTCCCGTAGAATTAAAAATAATACGAGGAACAATTAGCTGGAATTTAGTTAGTACCACACGACATTCATCAGTAGCTTGCCAAATCAAATTGTCATCACTCTCAAGTGTTAGGTTCACCTCTACTTTTGAGTTAGGCATGAGTTCATCCCAAAAGCTCTTGAAAAAACCGTATCTGTTCAATGCTATCTCTGCATTTACTTCACCATTTGCACCATTCAACAGTGCTTTGCGAGCTGCGAAACCTTTGTTATAAGTAGCCACCTGAGCAACTCTGTTTTCAGCTTCTCTGTTGTCGTCAAGATAGAAGAACTCATTGGTCCCCTGACTTACAGCATAACCCTGTGAATACTCAAGCAAAGACTTTATATTTGTGGCTTGGTTGGCATCTCTGCACTCATAAACATCAATACCATTCATTTTTACATTAAGATTGTTTATAAGAGCGTGAACTGAATTAACAATACCATTTCGATCTGCAGCAGCAATGTGGTCTCCATCTGCAAGCTTTTTTACAATGAAATCAACATTCAAACGGGCATTGTACCAATCAAATGGTGTAGTCTCTCCACTGTTATCAACAATGAAACGGTAACCTGTTTTCCTCTGATGAGCATTGTTTGCTACTACAGTATTAAGTGCTGTCTCTAGTTCGAACACTACATCTTCATGTCTTTCGATGTATTTTGAGTCACGATAGTTTGACATATATTATTGTGTTAGATAAAAGTTATTTTATTTTACGTGGTCGACCTCTCTTTCTTTTGATTAAACCACCAGTCTGGCTCACACTCTCAGTTCCACTCTTGTTTCCACTTTTTCTCTTTTTCAAAAGTTCTATGATTTTGTCACCAGCTTTTTTGCCAGCATGTTCACCAATTGTTGTGGCTGCTTTTTTTCCAGCTGTTTTGATAATGTCAGTCATGACACCTTCACCATGTTGTTCATATTTTTTAAACTCAAACCGTTTCATATACTATTAGGTTTTATAATTCCACACCTCTCAAGAATAACTCAATATACCAATCTATCCCATTTAAATCGACTGGAGCTCTAGAAGAGTCTGTGACATAAAAGCGCATTGAGCTGATTGAATGTGTTGAGACAGGATTCCATGAAAGAAAACGAGGTTTGTAAGTGAAAGGTAAACTTCTAACGAGATCTGTGACTGGTATAACTGCGATTGTATTTGTGCTATTTCCATCAACAATGCTATCTATCACCATATCACAATTGATATAAATTTCATCTACTCCTCTTGTAATATCAGGTAGATTTGTTCCATATTCTGTGGCTGAAACTAATTTTGAATCGAAACCGATAAGTTTTCTGAAATCAAGATTTCTCAGATCCACTCGATAGTTTTCATCAAGTTCAATCAAAATGCAATATGTTGACAAAACGAAATACATGTTAATACCATACTTGAATTTTGATTTGTCTGTTTCAGATGGATTCAGTACATGGCTATTTTTACTCATATACTCATGAATGTAACTATTGATATCGTCGTATGAATACATCCCGTCAACGAATGTTATTGTTTCCCAGTTTACACCTTTGTCATAGCTATATTTCATTTGATTATTCCCAAAAAATTCTCTGATATTGTACCAACTGTATGTCATATTGATAACATTCACAGCCATTTCATATTTCAAATCATTCGTTAATTTAAGAGGTGTATTGAATCTTTTTTCAAAATCATGACTCTTACTAACACCAATTTTGTCTCTGTTTTTACTGTTGAATCGTAATGAAATTTCTGTCATATACTTTTACATTAGATATTTCATCATTATTTTATTCAACTCACCGGTTTTCAGGATTCCCAGTCTGTTCAATGTATGTAATATTTTTGTGAATTCATTTTGAACATTTTTGCTGTTGTTGCCGGCTGAAATAGATCCACCAAGCAACTGCAGTCTTGAAAGCATGTCTCCCAATAATGCATCCCTTGAACCCATTGCACCTCTTCTTCCCATGCCTGAACCAACAGTTTGTGCACCTTCCTCAACGGCGCCAATTCTTTTTCGGTACTTTTGCATTAGTTTGATCCTTTGAGTCAATTGATATATCTTTTCTTTATTTTTTTCCCTATTTGTTTTGGTTGTTGATAGATGAGCTTTTTGTCTTCCAAGTTGTCTGGTTATTTCACCAATATTTTTGTTATACTTATCGATGTCGATTGTACCATCCATTATCCTGTCTAAAATTGTTGTTGGAGGAGACAATTCATATTCCTGTAATACCTTGACCTCATCAAGTGAGAAACCTTTGTCAAGATTTGACTTATACTTTGGTTCTGTTTCAGTCATCATTTTAGGTTTGTAATCAATTGGTAGTGTTGTTTTCAAAGGTACTGATTCAGGTAACGTGTTTAATAGCATAAGATCTTCAAAACCGGATGTCAAGGCTTTTTGATTCTTTTTCAACTGTTCAATGACTTCATCCTGTTTTTTGTCAACACTTTCTTTCACACTCTTCTGGACATCAATAGAGGGTTTCAGTAATTCTGATGTTGTATCATATGCATCCTGTTTTCTATTTTCATAAGTCTTGATAACCTCACAAACTTCTCTAGTTTTATTTCCAGCTTCAATTCCACTTTTAAGAAGCCTTTTCATACGTTCTATATCCATATACAATTGTGTTAGACTAATCTAAACTATTAACATATGGAAATTCCAAATTATGATATCATTCAGAATTCAAATAATTCATTCAGACAGTTGTATCCGTATATGCCAAAAGATACATTTAGAATGTTATTGGCTGGTAATTCTGGATCTGGAAAGACAACATTGTTCATGCATTTGATTATGGAACCTTTGGTCTATTATGATCAAATACATTTATACGCCAAAAATTTGGATCAAGACAAGTACAGATATCTTCGGAAAGTAATGGATGAAATAAGCAGTCACATTGGATATCCTGCCTTGGTTTGCAGTCAAGAAGAGATATTGCCAGTTGAACAAATAAAAGACACAGATTTGCAGCGATTGGTTGTTTTTGATGATTTCGTGACTGACAAGAAACAAGATCAGATAATCAGCTATTTCATTCAGGGGAGACACAAGAACTGTTCAGTCATATATCTCACACAATCATTCTATGGCTGTCCAAAATCAATCAGACTCAATTGCAGTCACTTCTGCATTTATGATTTCCCATCCTCAAGAGAAAGGAACTTGATTGCACAAGAACTTGGAATCGACAAGAAGAAATACATTGAAGCAACCAAGAAACCATATTCCTTCTGTTATGTCGACAAGCCAATGAAAACAATCAAGAGGAATTTTTATGGTGCTGTTTAATCTAATCTAATATTATATGGCAACATACAATCCTTGTCCAAATGGATATGAAATAATTCTTCCAAAAGGTAAAAAAAAATAACAATGGCAACAATGGTGACAATGGCAACAATGGTGACAATGGCAACAATGGCAACAATGACAACAATGGTAATTAGATAGATCAAACTTCACTGTGTTATCTAATCTAATATTATATGGGAGTTTTTAATTCTCCACAAGATCAAGATAAAACAAAAACTGGTGAAAGAGGTCCAGCAGGTCCAATTGGTCCCAAAGGTGAAAAAGGTGATAGAGGTCCAAAAGGTAATACAGGTGCAATTGGTCCACAAGGAGCTACTGGAGCCGTTGGTCCCAAAGGTGATGGATTCAAATTAACACAAGATGGTAATTATGACATTGAAAACAAAAAAATTAGTAATGTAGCGGACCCAACTTCTGACAAAGATGCCACCAATGTGAGATATGTCAATGATTCTGTGTTGTCAATTGAAGGAACACGTGTTAATCCATTTAAATTTCTTCTTGAAGATACATCAAAAACAACTATTCTTAGAAATGCAAATGATCTCAAATTGGAAAATTTTAATAAAAGCCCTTACTCAATAAATAAAAAAGCCTTGTCTTTTGTTATTCCTACTGCTGGTCTTACAACTGTTCTTCGTTTTGATTTGTCACAATTGGAAGTTTCAAGATACACTTTTGCTGTTGAGTTTTATACTGATGGTAATCCAAACAATGCAACAGTTGATGACGACAATCTGTCATCTAATTTAATTGAAAGAAAGGATTCAATAAAAAGAGCATTTCCAAAGACTCATCTTGTTGATGGTTATCTTAAGAGAATATTCTTCCTTGAAAAAACAAGTCAAGGAGCTACATCAATGGAATTATTGTTGATTTCACCATATTTACAAAATAATAAAAAACATTATGTTATAGTTTATGGTGTTTACGGATTTTCAAATATCATTTTATCACATATTCGCGACCCAGCTTTTGAAATAGAAGAAGGAAGAATTGTATTTAATAATGAGGTTAAAATGAGTTTTCATAGAATAGTCAATGTTGCACGCCCTATACTTCCACAAGACTGTGGCAACTAAAAAATACGTTGATGATGGTGTAATAGGTAAAGTGAGTACAACATATCTCAATAATAACTTTGTGAAAAAAGATGGAAGCGTTGCAATGACTTCTGATTTGAATCTTGGAGGTAACAAATTGACTAATGTAGCAGCGCCAACAGCAAACAATGATTCAGCCACAAAGGGGTATGTTGATACTGAAATTGCTGGTATTGATGTTTCTCCATTTCTTAAAAAAGATGGAAGTGTTGCAATGACTGGAGATTTGGACATGGGTGACAATAAAATAATAAATATTGAAACTCCAACTTCTGACAAAGATTCTGCCAACAAAAAGTATGTTGATGACCTTGTTCTTTCAGCATCAGGAGCTCAACGCAACCCATTCGCTTTTCTGTTAAAAGACATATCCAAGTCTTCTGCAGTCAGTGGTGTGGAAAACCTTCAAATTGAGAATTTTGACAAATCACCATACCACATAAACAAGTCGTCATTGTCTTTTTTCATTAAACGAAGTGGCAACTTTACATCCAAAATTCGTTTTAATGTGACATCTTTAAGAAATGGACGGTACACATTTGTTACTGAGTTTTTTTCACCCTCCAACCCTCAAAATGCAACAATTGGGCTTGATCTTCGCACATTAAACATACGTGACGCTGGACAGCCATTTCAAAAACCTTTTCTCAAAACCCCGCATGTTGATGGTTATATGAAGAAGCTTTTCCTAATCAAAAAAACTGGTGGTGGTCAAGCGTTAATTGAGGTTATACTTTTTAGCACTGCTCCTGCGTCTAACACCAAAACACATATCATTGTTTATGGAGCTTATGGCAATTTCATACCAATTTGTCTTACTTTGTCCATGACCCAGCTTATGAAATTGAAAACGGTCATGTTGCGTTTGGTAGTAATGTTGACATGAAATTAAACAAAATCCTCAACCTGCAGGATAACCCCTCAAACCCACAAGACGCTGTAAACAAAAGTTATGTGGACCAGAGGTTGCAAACCAAACTCGATGCGATTGCACAACAAAATCTAAATATGAACAACAATGCCATTACTGATCTTGCTCCACCCGTAAATTTAGATGATGCGGCGACAAAAAGGTATGCCGACGAGTTTTTTTCAACGAGACGGTTCGACTGCGATGTATGGAAATTTGTCGATGGGTGGAAATAGAGTGACGAATTTAGCGGACGTGGTGAATGAAACTGATGCAGTGAACTTCAGAGTTTTAAATCGAGCTTCACAAACTATCAGAGCAAACACTTTATTATTGAATGGAACAAATGCGATGGCAGCGGATATGAAACTTGGAGGGCATAAAATCATTAACTTAAAAGAAGGAACAAATAAAACCGATGCCGTAAATTTAGATCAATTAGAAAAAAGTCATATTTCATCTGCTTCTCATCCAAAGAATGCTTTCAAATATTTGATGAATGATATCGATGAAGTCAGTACTGAATATGGCTTGAAAGTTAATGGATATGTTAATTTACCTCGTTCACCGCATTTGATTTTAAAAAAGGTCATTGATGTAGACTTGAATAAAGAAGCTAATCATATTTACAGAGCTAGAATTGGATTTAATATGTACACAATAAAAGATGGAAAATACACATTTATTCTTGAATGGCTATTTCCTGATTACGAAGGAATGAATCTTAGTAGTGTAACATTCAGTGCAACTGGTGGAATTACAATTCATAAAACTGTAGGGAGAAAATTTGATAACAGAAATGAAGATCATTCGAGATATTTATTATGGATTGAAAAACCTTCAGTAAGTTCACCACCTGAATATTTATATTGTACGATTCATATTAATGCTAACCCAACTTATCCAAATAAGTACAAAGTTCATTGTGTTGCATATGGTATTGATTTTGAAGCTGTAGACGTTCCATCAAGTGTTTACGACTTCGCAGAAGCTTATAAAATCGTGAATGAAAAAATGCAATTACAAACTGATTTAGATTTGAATGGACATGCCTTGATTAATAATTCATCAAACTTATTTGATGGTGAAAATGGTGAATTGACAATGCTAAATAATATTAATATGAACAGCTTTCTTATAAGTGAAGCCAAACTTGTTGGTGATTTAAATCTGAATGGCTATAGAATTCATAATAATAGTTTGAATCTATTTCGTTCAAGCGTTACAGGTGTAATTATGGAAACAGCTTTCGATTTGGGTGGATTTGCTCTTTACAGGCCGAAATTAGGGGTGATCTAAATTTGAATGGGAATGGAATAATCGGTCAAATACAATATTTAAATTGCTTTGTTAAAGCCAAACAAGGACATAATAAGAATGTTTTAAAGCCTGTATTGATAAATGGCTCTGAATTTTTAGTTATTCATAACAATAACTTTTATATTAAGAAAATGTATATCATACAAGGAACAAGCCCCGGAATATTTTATTTCAAGACAAAAGCTGAAGGTGGTGAGCCTTTGCCATTACCAGCAACTGTTTATGAACACAGACAATCTTCTTTAAGTAGAAACATCACAACGGTCAACATCAACAAATCATTATCGAGAGGCTATTTTATAATTGACTATTTACATCCCAATAGTGGAGCATTTGATACAACATTCACACTTGAAGTGGTCATGAATTAATCTAAATTAATATTATAATGGGAGTTTTTAATTATCCACAAAATCAAGATAATACAAGAACTGGTGAAAGAGGCCCAAAAGGTGATAGAGGTGACAAAGGTGATAAAGGTGATAATGGAAATGGATTTAATTTGACACAAGATGGGCACTATGATCTTGGAAACAAACATTTGACTAATGTAAAAGCAGGCAATGATTCTGATCATGTTGTTATCAAATCACAAGTTTCAGATATTGTCAGAGATAGTTTTTTGGATTTGTGGGTTTCTGAATTCATCAGATTATACTCTAAATGTACTTATCAAATCGACAGAGCGAATAATAATTTTTTAGATATGAATGCAGACAGAAAAGTTGAAACATTGTACGATCTCTCGAATGAAGAAAATAATGCAACACAATCAACTTTAAACATAAGACCCACTGTTTGTACCAAAGCTAATAAGCATAATGGTCGTTATTATTTAGACTTTAATGGATCACAGAGAATGATAAGTCAAATCAATTTGAATAATGATGTTGTTAATATCTTCATTGTTTATAAATTAAATTCAAATACAGGTGGAAGTCCATGGAAAAATGGTCTTTTTGGTCATGATAATGGAGGTTATGATAAGTTTGTCAGCTATTACAATGGTTCAAATTTAGCTATAAGTGGTGTTGATCAATCAAATTGTGTATATTTTGGTCCAGCAGCATCTATACAAAGTTTCAGAAAAATAGCAGATTATTCAGTAAATGATTTGGGTCAAATAAATGTTTGGCACTGCTTGTCTGTTCACTGGGATAATTTATCTTCTCCAAAAACAAACACAAGTAAAATCTATTGGAATAAAAAACATATTGGAAGTTTTACAGCTGCCAATAGAAGTGGTAGTCAGCAAATGACTTTTGGTGATTTGGATCCTAGCTCTATCGCACCTCTTGACGGTAGTGTTATTTTTTTCTGTGTGTACTTGGATTTCATGTTAGATGAAAAAACAATTTTGGATCATCACCACGTTTTAATACAACGATATAATATATGATAGAAGAAGCAATCAAATATGTTAAATTCTTTTTTGATGAAACTAAACAACAATTTATTCAAGTCGATGATGCAATTTTAAAATCAGCTTTGGTATACCAATATCTGTATCACAAGCATTTTAATGTAAAAATTTCAATGAACAATATTTTAAATACTCACAAGGATATTGGACTTATTGGTCCTGGAAATGGGTGCTTGACATATTTCTTGGAATATACACTTGGATGGATTGATGCATTACAAACACATGGTATACTTCATGATGCGTATGGAAGATTTTATAACAGTTATTCATTAGACCGTGGATATTGTTATGCTATACCTAAGTACCTTACACCAAAGCGAAGAAAAAGATCTCCATTATGCGGCCAGATATCTGGAATACTTTATTGCATATCCAAGAGAATTATTATGTAAAAGATATACATGAAAGAGCGAAAAAGCATATTCAACTGGAACCATATTTCAGATGAATTAACAGAAGATCAGGTAAATGAATTAAAAGCCTATTACCGAACATATCACAGAAAGTGTTGGGCTCATAAACAGGCAGTTAAACGGTTCAAAAAATGGAAATTACTTGGGAACTCATTGTCCATCATCTTTGCAACTGGAGGTCTCGCCACAAGCGTTGCAACAGGTGGTGTTAGTTTCTTAGCCATCAGTACAGCAGCACTTTTGATACAAGGGTGGATGAAGCATAAAAACCTAGATTTGAAAATCCAGAATTGCACATATGCTTATCAAAGCTATCAACATCTACTCAATTCAATAAAAGACAAGTTGAGAAGTGGTGATTTTGATGCTTCAAGTATACAAATCTCAATGAAGAATATCGATGATTATGTGACTGATAATAGTCCAATTATTGATAAGTACCTACTGAAATATGATGAAAAATTCACTGCTTGATAATACGAATAATCTTATCAAATCTCAACAATAGAATCTCAACCCAATATTGATCATAAAATCCAAGCGTCTTTTTTGATCTAGTAACTTTTATATTCTCAAATGGAAGACCAAGCATTAAAAATATTTGCTTAAGCATAAATTTCGTACTTATCATCCTTTTACGATTCTTATTCACCAAAGGAAGGACAGTGTCTATCTCTTCGAATATTTTCAATATTTTACCCTTATCTTTTACAGAAATTTGAAATCCATTATTGCGACATATACCATTTATCACATTTTCAATATGGTACTTCCGATGATATACAGATTTTCGCTTTATTTTATACATATTATTATGAAAGTCAACGTACTCTTTACAATAATCATAACCATGGACGGAACCACAATTTAGACAAACATCGTTAAACATTTTCTGATTATCACAGCAAGGTGCTTTCACACTTTTAACAACTTTGACCAATAGCTGATCACAAAAATAACATGACAATTCTCCCATATTTTTCAATTCATTGTGAATTACTGAATTACAACTCATTTCTATACTATTATATGAGATTTTATTTTTATGTAACCATCGGATGGTTCCACATGAGAAATAATAGCTATAGGTGATGACTCATTCCCTGTTTTCCGAGAATGTCACGCTTGGTGGTTTTCCGAGAATGTCACGCATTTTAAAATAACTATAGTTTTTCCAAAATCCGAGATCATTTTGCTAAAACACCCCCTAAATTAATTTATGTGCTGAAACCCCAAACACTATACTACTGGCAGGGTGTGGCTGAATGTGGGAATAGGGGGAGTGGTACAGTGAATGGGGAGGGGGGGTTCAAAGAAAGAAAAATGTAATCTTAAAAAAAATGTTGTTAAATTCTTTTTGTAACCCCCCCCCCCACAAAAAAAAAATTCCATGCCCCATTTTTTCAACCAGACCCCAAAATTAAAAGCCCTTTTTAGACAGTTGATAATAAGAACAAACCAGTTTAAAAATAATAAACTGGTTTGAAAAAAATAAACTAGTTTGAAAAAAGTAAACTGGATTGAAATAAATTTAAACCAAAATAAAATTTCAACACAACAGATATACACATAAAGATGTCATGAAAGGCTGGCTAGAAAGACAGTTGAAGTACATGTATGCCAGTTGTTCAAAAAACACGTACAATGTAACTGTTGACTTCAGTTTGGGACCGTTTGGACCATGAAACTTCTATTTGTGTTGTAGATATTGTTGAGTACTCTTAAATATGGCAGAGGTCAAAATTGTGCAATATTCACTTTTCTCCCACACCTGTCTGTCTGTTTCTCAGTGAGAGGAGAGTGGTTGTATGGAGGAGAAAGGAGAGAGGAAAACATCAATGGCTTTAGTGGCCACTTGCAAAAGTCTAGTAATAATTTTTCATGTAATTATTTTTTTGTAGGCTGAAATTAAGAGAAAGAGGGGTCAGAAGGTGCCACTACTTTTAACAAAGGAGGTCAAAGAAACAATCAACAAAGTGAAGTTGGCATTAATCAAGAAAACCCCTCCCTATTTGCAGCAATTGGAAGTGGTTCATTAGGTCAATTGATACCATAGGAGTGCATTCATGATGTGTTAAACCTGGAAAAACCTGAAGCTGTAACAAGTACCAGGCTTCAAAAATATGTAGCTACTGTATCACAAATCGTGGACCTTCAGGAGAATGAACTTGATTGGTTTGCTCGCCACTTAGGCCATGAAATCTCTGTCCACAGGGAGTATTACAGGTTACATGAATCAACCATTGAGCTTGCAAAATTTGAAAGATCCTTACCACGGTTGATGAGGGAAAAACAAGGCATTGGGCTGGGAAATCCCTAGATGCTATTAACCTGGACAGAGCCATTGATCCAATTGCAGGTAGGCTTAAAGGCGTTTTGCCATCAGGAAACCCAGATTCAATCCTTAGTCACAGCTTCTGAAGCAGCTTAAGTATTTTCTGGCAAGTAAAGTAACACAACATTAAGTTATAAAGTGTTGGTGTGATTTCATCATGTGCGACTATTAAATTTACCAAAGGAACCAACTGTCAGTTGTTGCACATTGAGTTACCTACAGTGGAACCACTGTTAAGAGGACGCCCTCAGAATGAAGGGTAATAATTTCAATGGAGTCTTGCTAGTATTATATGTCTTTTGAGATGAAGCTATTATTGGACCTTTGCCTCTTGGAGACTCAATTTATTTTTATTTTAAATGACTGTGAATATATCATCACTCACAGCTATGTTATGAACTCCCCGCTGTAAGCGCATTGAGAATTTTAAATGCGCTGACAAATACTTTGCTATTGTTATTATTATTATTATTATTATTATTATTATTATGACTTATAATCCTTGGCTTGCTTGTTTAGTCTCTGAAGCACCGGGTCCAACTCATGGACCTTAGGTACCAAAGAGTTCACTTGATTGACAGGACCCTTCTGAGGATGTGAGCTGTACCCAGAAGAGTATTCCAACTGGCTTACAGTTATTCCTCTCAAGGACATGGATTTTGATCTCAACAAACGGGAATTTCGTGATGCTGTGAGGCTCCGATATGATTGGCCGATACCCGATCAGCCGTCAGTGTGCGTTTGCGGTAGCATTTTTACAGTAGATCATGCGATGATCTGCCAGCGTGGAGGCCTAGTTATTCAGCGCCACAATGAAATTCGCGATCTACAGGCCGAGCTGCTCGACATGGTTTGCTATGATGTGCAAGTTGAACCGGCATTACAACCTATTACAGGCGAAGATCTTGACAGAGGGACTAACCAAGCGCCTGATGCACGCCTTGATGTCCACTGTAGGGGTTTCTGGGAGCGGCAGAGGGCCGCTTTTTTTTATATAAGGGTGTGCCATGCCAATGCAGACTCGTATAGAGATCTTAGCCCCAAGCAAATCTACAGGATTCACGAAAATGAAAAGAAGCGAAAATACAACTCTCGCGTCACAGAAATAGAGCAAGGCACATTCACTCCATTGGTATTTACAACGACAGGAGGGATGGCTGACGAATGCCTGAGATACCACTCAAGATTAGCCGAGCTATTCTCCGCAAAAAAGCAAGAGAGCTACGCCACAACAATTTCATGGGTCAGGGCGAAAGTGTCCTTTGCAATTTTGAGGAGTGCACTCCTATGCCTAAGGGGATCGAGAACCCGAGAAGGAGGAACTTAGATGTTAAGGACAGGGATCTAGAAATAGAGAAAGGTCAAGCAGGACTTCCCTAGACTCAACAGCTATAGATATTTTATTATTGGAATGTTTTTAATTATTATTAGTAGTAGTATTATTGAGAACGCTATTTCTGGGGAACTCTATTATTATTATTATTTTACATCTTCATTTATTTTATTTTGCTGTTCCATTCTTTATTCTTCATTAATTCAGATGACAGGGATTCTGAATTAGACGAGGATATTGATGCTGGTATGGAGCCACATAGTTTCAGTTGACAACAACAAGGAAGGGTGAGTGGACATTCTGTGTGTTATGTCCCTTAATGGTTTGTGTAAAGTTCCTTTGCAAGAAATTACACTTAGTTATTGATACTTTATTGCTTTTTCTTCCCTTTTGACCTGCTGCTAAAACAACTTTCAACAGTTCTTCAGGTTACTCTGAAAAACGGCTGGGAGGATAATTATTATTTTCTGTATTGGCCTCATGGTAACAGCATTGTTTCTTTCAAATCAAGGGCAGCACCTGAAACATCAGTGCGAAAAGAGAATGGTATATTGAGTTTTATATCATGCCATAAAAAATACAGCCAATCAGAATGCAGGAAAGCCGTTGTATATTCGTCAGTATTCCATCGAACCTTCCCATTGTGCTTTGAGATTCCCACTCATGCTGGCCTTGCTGGCCACTGTATTTTCTATGGCATGGTATAAAAATAATAGTTATGCAACCCTTTCTCGTGGTATACCGTGGAATATCCCACTCGTCACTTGTATTTTCTTTGCATACACACTCGTCTAAAGGCTTGTGTGTATACCAAGAAAATACAAGTGACTCGTGGTATATTCCACAGTATACCACTGGAAAGAGAGTATGCGAGAATTTTTCAGAACACAAGAGAAGCGCCCAGAGAAGCCATGAACCATAGGCGAGTGGTTCTTGCGCACCTCTGAAAAATTCTTAAGTGCTTGCATTACTCAACAACTTACGAGGAACAAGTTTTTTGTTTCTTTTATTGAATGTCCCAGAGCTTCTCAGAGATTTGGGCAACACTTGAAACCGAAAGTCAATGATGAAATTCTATGACACTCTACCCTCCCCTTCCCCCCTCTCAGACTTATTTATTGTTTGTACATTATTTTCTTTATAACATGTCCAGAGATTTCAAAGTGTACACTGGGTGCTTGCTTCTGTTGAGATAATTGTAATGCACCTTTTTCGACCAATATACATGTATCATCATAACTTTTTACACTGTATTTTAAGTTTATATTCAAGTGTGTAAAAGTGTGATTTTGCTCTGGAAGAAAGAACTTTGTGCTTCCAATCTTAGTATGTTGCTGCTTTTATAGCAAACGCCCATTTTTTTTAAACAAATGATATGCAGTTTCCTCTTGAAAAGACTTCTCATTGGTAGATGAATTGATTTCGTTCTGGTGTTCCATTCCTAGAAGATCACCATGTTTCCAGGGATTCTGTATCAGGAGAATACAATGATACTGATGCTGTACAACATAGTCCACATCAGGAGGAAAATTTTCAGGTCAGTGGTGTTTCTCATTTATTGTTTAAATGCGGTTTTCCCCCTTTTACCTTAGAGTACACAGCACCTGCACTTCCCGCTGGAAGGTCGAGAGCTAAACCCTACATGTATGTACAGAGTTTTTTTTAAAGTGTGCAGAAAGATGAATCTTGATATGCTGATTGCAATTCAGTGATAAAAAATGGGGTCGTCCAACTCGTTTTTGAGTTACAGGCACATAAAGCCAAAATTAAGTGTGTTTCTAAGAGGCTTTACTGTTTAATACTATGGTATGGTAATTATTGGGAAATTTTTTGACACCATGTTCGAGGAGACAAACGAAAAATTATGCGAGCATCGATCCATCAAAGATTTGGTGTTTAAAAATAATGAAACCATTTAGAGCCACCTTAAACTAAATGCCTGTTTCAGTTGAAGAGGTCCAGTGTTCCCTCATTTATTGTTTACTGGCTTTCTTTACAGTAGCGATCAGTTAATTCTAGGAAATCACATCGGGCATCAGCATCACAACAGAATGGTATGTGTGATACTCGTTTCTACTAATGATCAAGCCCTGACCTGTCTATTTGGCTTAGCAAATTTAAGTTCAATGCCAGGAAGAGACATCAGAGCCAATACACAACTTTGAGTTGCCGCTGTTTGCAGCCTACAAGGTTGCAGTGTCAGGTGAAGTTTTTTTCTTTTAAATTGACAAAACAGGACTGTGGTCTTTAATCATGTTTTATTCTTTCAACAGGTAATGACTAAAAAAAACAAGAGGCCGAAGCAAAAGAGAACATTGGTACGTTGGGTAACATTTCTGTGCTTAGCTATTTCCATTTTGATTTGAGACTTTATCATAAAGTGATGGTGATGATGATGATGATGATGATGATAATGACGATTGTGTCTTATTATGTCGTATAGAAAACGGGAACGATTCCAACAGTTTGTAATGTTGTCAGCAGTAATATCTCTGATATTTCTGTCTTCTAATAAGGCGTTGTCGGTGCGCACAAGAAAAGGAAGCCACATAATCTCTGGACAAAAGAAGAGAAAGAAGAGATTTCGAACATCTTGGGGACTTAATCAGAAAGAAAACTTTGCTAGGAAAAAACCGAATGCAAAAAATGCATAGAACAAAGCAACGGAGTGCTGGCTAATAGACAGTGCTCAGTCGTGAAGGATTGTGTAAGAAATATTATTTCATGAGCGAAAACATCCAAAATTCCTAGTGAAGGACTCTTGTTAAGGAAGCATTTTCATTTTAACTTCCAGTTCAGAAACAGAACGTTCAAATTATCTAAAAGTGGAGGCGTGAAATACATATGTATCATTCTCATGAATTTCCCGAGCAAAACGAGAGAGGACATTAAATCGTTTCAGAAAGGGAGGAATGATTGTCGGCATTGTCCACAACAAAGTAAGATGTCTATTCTGTGGTAGTATTTGGACAGCCCATGGAAGAATACGAGAAAAGTGTCTCCAGTTACTGTGAGCTCGTGGTAAGAACGCACCACAGATTAGTTTAGGCAAAAGTTAATGTGGTGAAGGCTGGTTTCACTAATGATAGAGTCGGAGTCGTAAGAGCACTAACGACTTATTATAAACCAAGCAATCGAATTGTTAGCTGCATTGAATCAGTTGCATTTCCATTTTTTAGATTCTTCTTTGATGATGTATTTCCAGATTCCGACTTACGAACTTGTGAAACTGGAGTGTCAGGGTCGACAGCAGAAGCGGAAGAATATCCAATCGCGTGATCATTAAGACAACAAAAGAAAGAGCATTGTTATTGGTTGCTTCTGCCGCTTCTGCTTGAGACTCCAACAATCCTGTTTACACTGGATCATAAACGACAGTCGTAAGGAGAAACGGATGAAATGCTTACTACTATGTTGTTTAATTTTCACAAGTTCATAGTGCCCAAAGTTTCATTCCGACTCCAACTCCGTCGCTAGTAAAAACCAGCCTTAAGGATGTTGAGCTAGGTGAAATTGTTTTGGCTGGAATAAAACGTTGTAAAACACTGCAGAGGAAATCAAAACTATTATTAAAGTGTATTATTGTCTTTAGTCCTTGTTACAGTTGTGACCACTACTAAGGAAACGTGAATATGACATTAATCAGTCTGCAGTGGCAGGTAGAAGTAACTAGGACAGGATCAGATTAGCCGGGTCTTGGTATTCTATCTGTTGTAACAGTTCATATTTATAGTGTAGAGAAACAAATTAAATTATATTAACAGTCAACGTAAACAAGTAACATGTAGTCTTTAAGTGATTGTATTATATTTTTTAAATACGCCATTAAATTAAGTTGAAAGGTATTGTGGCTTCTTTATTTGGACTTTTTTCATCTTGACATTGTTCCAAAGAACTGAGTAGATCCAAAATTTCTCCGTTTTAAATTTGCTCATAATTTCTTACTAATTCACGATATATGGCAGATAGCAAAGTGGGCTTCAAAACATCAAACCACGGATCTGGGGGAGGGCAACTGAAAAAAAATTAATACGTGGAGGGTCCGCCCCAAGGTTTGACCCCTTACCCTTTTATATACCATTTTTGACAGAAAAGGTACCCTTTTCGTATACCTCCCATTGGAACAGTATAGTCAAGGTAAATCAGGACAGATTTCCCCATCCTTTCATATACTTGGACTCGTGAAATCCGTAACTTTTCATATAACTGAAGCGTGGAAAAGGTACCCCTTTCGGGCGGAGCATCCCCGTATAGGCCATCATAGGGAGTATACCCCCTCCCTTCGAGACTCCAAATGATTCAGTAGCGGAGGACCGATTTCTTGGAGTAGTAAGTACTGTTGATTTCTAAGGCCGGTGGAAGCGGAATATTGCCTAGCTTTTACCTTGAACCAATTAACATGAATTCCGGCGGTTTCTGTCATGTTCAAAGTGAGTTTATTCGCAGTGAGCCAAAGACATTTGCATTGAGAGTAAACTGAATAAAGCCCACATCACTGCTAGCGTATGACAAATGGGCGTCGTCTGCATACATTCTAGCCTCTATTAGTTAGACAGTTTGGAAGGTCGTCGATCTATAAAAGAAACGAGAATCACTTCGTGAATTTTACCGGGGCCACTTTTGCCTTGGCAACCCACGTTTAAACTAGCATGCATAAGGGTCGTTTACATCAAGAAGTTTATCGCGGGACATGAAAATCTATTTTATCGCAAATATTCTTTGGAGAAAAAAACGTCTAATTACTAATGTGAAAAGAGAAAATGATATTTGCCTGTGTACTCATTTCGATAATAGAATTACGCCCCGGCTTTCATAAAAATCTTCCCTGCTAGCAGAGGTCTCTTCTGCCAGCAGGGCCGGAAATAAAAATCACGCCGGCCAAGGACGCCTATGCTTTGTCGCATAAAAATTGGCATAAAATCTACATTAAATCAAACGACTGATTCTTAACGATATCCAAAAAAGTAAATTTAATTTAGTCATAGTTTACAATTTTTGAAAACGCGGTCACCCTGTGCTGTTGAAGACGTTTTTTGTCTTCAAATCACGGGCTCGAAAAGTCCAGGTAATCATGGCACGTTGCGGGCCAAATCTACAAACTTCCAGGGTCTCGTTTTCATTCCTAAAATGGACAAATTACTTCCTTA
>JAEMWC010001214.1:0-12500 GCA_016490735.1 Pachyseris speciosa | reverse complement strand
ATTTCGTGATAAAGGAAGCTGAAACAACTAGCTGAAACCGCGACAAGCAGGAAACCAGTAACTAGCGTGCACACAAACATGAAAATTAACAGATGGAATTATATATCTATTTTCAGCAAAATATGTTCTGCTCGTCGCAAGCTAATACTTGTCAATAAATGTTCACTTGATTATAAGGTTTGCACTCTTTAACCTTTAAACACTAACATTTACCAGTATCTACTTTCTCCTTAAAAATGTTACTACTTAAAGAAACATGCAGGCCACCAGAACAAAGGAAATGATCATCTCAGCAGTATCGATCATTTTACATATGCAAATGAGAAAGCGTGACTTCTGCGCGTCAATTTTTCCCGCGCTTTTTTTTGAAGGGTTTGTTGATTGGTACGTTTGTTACTCTTTTTCATGATAGACTTGCCGGTGTACAATACAGTGAAAAGATATTTGCGTCAAGAACGCAACTTGTTTTTGCACCTAAATTTGTTTATCTACCGATGTTAGTGGTTATTTTGAGAGGCTATAACAAATAAAATAGCTGAAACTGCAGAAGGTACTATAGTTAGCCGAGGCACAACTAAGAAAATCCTTAGCCGCTTTTTAAAATTTTTTTCTGTAATTATAGTTTGTGTTTCCAGACGCAACAACTGAAGCAAATTCTAGTCTGCAGCGTTCAAGGAATACCGGGTTTCACAATTTTGTTTGAAATATTTTCAGCTTGAGCAGCAAGTGATCAAAATCATTTTATCGATTTTATTTTATTTTGTTGAGATTACCTTGTTCCAGCCGTTAAGATTGTGGGGAAATTTGTCGTGAGAGAGAAAGATGTTACGAGCTAGCGAAAGAAAAAAAAAAAACAGGGGAGATTGGGAGGAGAAGGCAACAACAACAACAACAAAAAGAGTTGGGAGATCGAGTTCCTTCGAAAGCCGTTAGAAAGGATTGCAAACAGGTCTTTTCCCGGGACGAGATTCTGTAAAAATTTATTCTGTTCGCTTCTTACTGATTCGACATCCGGGGGATCTTTAAGTGTTAATCGAACACTGCGCGACTCGATGATTCATGGCAAACATCCACCGTATCGCATTTCGCTGCTGCGTTGACGACGCTGTGTTGACTGGCATCAAGTGTCAAAATTGACCAATCAGAGTGTATAGCAGAGTTTGGTTTACCGGAAAGACCTTTTGCCAAGAATTAGCACAGGCGTTCCTTCGCCCCCTCCCCCCAGACTCTCCTCGTTTTTCCTGCTTGCTCACGACTCGATCGCAACATCTTTCGACGATTTTCGCCACACTGCGCACTATCCACCTGAACGCCTGGTTAATGCTATTTTACGATGAATCTTGCCTGTGAACGATACTTGATGCATTTTTATGGTATTTTTACATAACCTGGGATTTCAAAAACCAACATTAGAATCACAGCAACTCTGTTTTCACCATGTTTTTAGTTTAGTCTCCGTTTATTCACTTATACAAGATGTGTGGGAACCGTATAATTATTTTCGTCTTTTTTTAATGATTATTTTATGCTGACAGCTTCTTTGCACACTTTTGACAAATAAGTGAGGGTCTGTGTTCCATTGACCACTTTCAAGCCAAACGTACAAAGATATCTTAACTACTTTTTCTTTTCAGTCATTGCTTAGCTTAACTTACTGTCTGAAAGCTCTGAAATTTAATATGCTATGAAATTTCATAGCATACACAATTTATAAACAAATGACAATAACGTCTTTGCATATTTAATTTTATGCCGATTGAGATAGTATACGTTACTAAGGCCAAGAAAGTTTGTATCCATGGGTGAAGTATTCAATTATTCAACATTTTACATCGAGGAATATACATGTGTTTCGTTTTAAAGAATTACGAGATAATTCAACAATACGCTTCTTTGCAGCTGAAAAAGAAATCATCCACTGTAAAATTTCCCATATAACAATAACGATAACAGCAGAAGTTTGCCACAAATGTATTTAAAACTCGTTAGCGAATTAGCCCAAATTTTCCATCGCTTAGTAACGAGAGACTCTCCAGAGAAAGCCATCGAGAAACGACTGAATTGCAAGAATTGCAACTTCTCACTGAGTAAAGCAACATTCATGTTATCTTTTTTCCAGAAAAGTTTATGAACTTTTCTTTCTTCTTTATAGTCAAGGAAATCATTGCAAAAGATCGGACACTATTTAACTGCGGCTTGGTGAGTCAATTAATTCTTGTTTTATATTTTAAGGAATAGAATTAAAGTGATTACTTATCATTAGCTAACACATTTTTGAACCCCTATTTATATGACATTATTCACTCACATTAAACTCTCTTTCTACAGGACAAATTCTAACAAAATCAGGGTTGATTGTTCGAGCGATGATGCAGTTCTGCAGCAAGGAAGTGCTTTTATTTCTGCTTGTGTTGGTGTGGAGCGGAAACAACGGCACCTTCGGCCAAGGTGAGGACGCAAAATCTCTCGTTATCGTCAGTGAAAAAAAAACACTTTACTTCGTTTTTTCAAGCTATCCGAGTTTTAGACTGAATTGCTTATCCCTCTTTAGTGAAATAAGCCATTGATCAATATGATCTTTAAGGCCCAGTGAAGTCCATTTGAGCGAACGATTTGGGAAAGGGTAGCGAAAACAAATTCTGAAAAAGTTCAGGCTCGTACGGAAGTTGGAATCATAACTTCCACGTTACCGGTGTATTGCTATACCAACTGAGGTAATAAGTTGAGTTCGGAATAAACCCGTGAGTGATGAACAAATACCTACATTTAAATACAGGAAAAACATCAATTGAACTGCGGTTGAAAGACTGAAGACGTCTAAGATCTTCGCAGTTATGAACGCTTCCCTAGTAGTAATGAAAAGAAAGCCTGAAAAGAAAAAAAACAACAACACGCGCTCAAAACTGTCTTTCCACAATAGCACAAATTTTTCACAGTTCTTTAATTTTTTAGTTGAAGAAGAAAAGAAATAATAATGGACAGCATGAGAAAACTACACTAGTCACGTTTTTCAACCTCTTTACGACCTTCTCGCAAGTGAGCGTGACGGTAGTAATTACTCAAAAGTATGATAATGAAAAATGAATTATTTTCAGTCCTCGTCACGAATCTGTTCTTCTGGTTTAGTTGCACTGTTTTAGGGGCAGTAGGGCGAGTGCTAACACGATCACGTACTTTTTCATGAACACTTGCACTTGCACGTTGAACAGCTATATTGCACTCCACTGAAATAGTTATGTTATCCACGATTTCAAAAAAAAAAAAATACAACAACAACAGTACACCAAAAACATCCAGTGACCAGGACTAGACCAGTAGGAGAGCAGTGACATTCAGTTATTCTGAGTACTCTCAGTAACCTGGCGACTATCCCGGTCCCGCGGGTTGTCCTCCCTCCCTCCCTCCCCCCCCCCCCCAATAAACGCAAATTGTTATCAGTGATCATCAGTATCTTTGCTGTGACCTGGTTTCATATTTGTACATTGTACGCTGCGTGATAGGTGAATGCCTTGTAGATATGAACTGTATTGGACTTCTGCTTTTGTATAGAATGTGGAACCGTGGTAAACAATTCACTCTCAAGCCCTGGCTATCCAAACAACTATCCGCCCGATATGCATTGCACGTACTGGGTTCCAGTCCCAGAGGGCACTTCATTGATGATTGACTTTGACTTTGACTTGGAAGAGGATGATGATGATGATAATTCGACATGCAGGTAACTAAGGGTAACCATAAAGTTAACATGAAATATGCTCTACAGATATCAGTCATCGCTTCAAACGTCGCGCTACTGCCGTATCGAACTCAATTAATCGAATTAAATTGGACTTAAGCACGACGTTTGAAACCAAGTCGTGTCACTGAAATGTAGCATGGCAAGGCTTGCCGTGCTACACAGCAGTGGCACTACTCGGTTTCAAACGTCGAGCTACTGCCGTGTCGAATTCAATTCATAAATTAACATTTTGGATTTGCGTCGTACAACGCCTAGTCAGTGTTTTGAGTACGGCACCCGACGATTCTGGGTACGAGAATGGGCAACAGTTTTTCGACGGAATTAAATTCGACGTCTGAAACCAAGGCGTGCTGGAGTCGTGCGACAGTCGAACTAACTAAGCACGGCAGTAGCACGACGTTTGAAACAGGCCGGGTCGGGTGTTCGAAAGGCGTTGGAACTTTATCCACGTTAAAAAGGTTTTCATCTCGCATGTTCAAAAAATATTCTTTAGGGCTACTTTTATGCTCAAAGTAAAAATAAAATATCTGGGTCAAAATTGAAGACAAAAATGTGTTATAAGAATCCGTAAGAATAAGCAATTCCACTAGAATCAACTGGTCACCGTGTTAAATCCTGCGTTAGCTTAAACGTGTTTTGAATAACTGGGTGCCTAATGTACAAATCGAATCTTGTTGCTGAGTAATTCACGAATCGCACTAAATGTTTTTAATGAAAGCAGAAATAGAAAAAAATAAGCGCACGTGTTTTACTGAAAGATGTAGTCTCAGCACCCAACGGTTAAAAGAATCAGAGACAAACAAGAACGACAACAACATTGAGAAAATATAACAAAAAATAAACAGACAAACACCATGTAAAGACTTAAAAATGAGAGTAGCCATATTTTCTTAAAGCAGTTTATAGCTCCCTCAACTCTTTCTTCATGTTGATGAAAAAATGGTCAAGTATGAATTTCAAGAAGGAAGAGGGAACATACGCGATGTTCAAAACGAATGACGTCTCGGTGACTTCACGTTATCAGTATCAAGTTCAAAGTACGTGATAGAAATAGAAAAATTAAGCGCAAAATTTCTGGAGGTGTTAAGTATACAGTTGTTTTGTAGAGAATTCGGAGTGAACGGAATTCGTTTTAGGTCTTGGTTTCATGTATCTGGTGAACAGCATCTCGTACATCATCAACAGCAAGCAATAATAAGCCACCCTTTGTTGGAATGGAAATTGAAATGAAACACGGAACTCCAATGAGTAACACGCGTCCCCAGAAAAACAACAACAACAACAACAAAGTATCTTAGTGCACATAGTCTATCAAAGTTACTTTGACAATGAGTACACAGCTATTTCAACTTACGTTGTCGGATTTGAAAGCGTCAAGCTTAAGCGGCAATACCGAGAGGTGGGGGGGGGGGGGGGACTTAGTACTTGTAAATGTTTACTGCTGCGGTCACATTTTCGCGTTGTCAGCACCATAGGATGGAAGAAAACACTCAGAACCGTTTGTCTGTGTGATTTGATATCTGCAGGGGTGAGGGATGAGGGGTGAGGGGTGAGGAAAGATGAGTTTGGAACATTTATAGATAAATTACCCAGTCGCGTATGCCGTCCGACGTGCTGAAATTGCTGTAAACATTGACTCCTGAAGACAATGTTAATTCGCTCACATCGTCTTCCCATCTTCTCCAGTTCTTTTTGCTGATGAATGTAACAACAAACAAGAACTGCTACTGATCATCAATCTCTTCACGCACCGTATCAGAGTGCAGCCATCTACCCTCTTATACTTCAGAATGGCACATCGGTTGCATGCCGGGCTTTTAAGTCCACCTTATACGGGACCTAGAAATCAGTGACTTAATAACCAAAAGCCAGTTCTATGACTGAATAACTGCTGATCGCATCGCTGTAAACGTATATCCCGCTCTTTCATAGTTCTGAATGAAAACATAGCCCGGGCTGTAAAAAACAAAAAAAAAATACATGCATATCTACAATGAATGTTATTGTTTATACATGTAGCTTGATGCAAAAACGACTATATAGAAACTAAACGTGGTTTTAGCTCTTATAGTCTCAGCTTGGGTGCGTGCTTGTCATGTTCGTAAAATTTAAGTCAATCCCAGCCTCAATGTTCTTATAAAAGGGTTCTTATAAAATAAACAAATAAACAAATCAATCAATCAATCAATCAATAACGAAAAGACACCTAACCCAAAAATATTTTTCCGCTATTAAATATAAAACTTTTATTTTCACCTTTTCCAAAAACATGTAGCCCTTATTTCCAGTTTTGGACTTTTTTTATGAGCTTCAAATCTTACGATAAACTAAGCATCATTTGGTAGACAACCGAGTCAGAAGCGACGTGGTTTTATTCCTTGTTTGACTTAACAAACTGCTTTGCATGCATGTTTACAAAAAGACTTACCGCGATACAAATCAGTCTGTGACATCAGACAGGGAGTAGACCCACGATCCTTACTAGCTCGCTCGTGTGACAGATGATGGCTGGATTTCATAACTTTTACAGTCTATAGAAAGCGAAATTAGCAAGAAAATTGGAAGTATCTGCGCCCAGTGTTAACCAAGAAAAAAAATCATTCATGACATCAAAGTGGTAGAGGCCCGAACCTCCCCTAGTTGCTGTTGTTGAGAAAAATTTACATGTGACCTGTGTAAAAAATATCATGTTGGTTACACATCCCGACATCTCTTTCAACGTATCCCTGAACATAAACGTTCTGTAATTAGTAAACAAAGAAAGAAGGCCACAAGCTACACGAAAATAACCAGTTTACAGTTGTAAAGAATTGTCTCCAAAAGCTGAACTCTTTGATCTGAGAGATGCTTTTCATCAGGAAATTGAATCCAAAATTTTACACAAAGCCAGATTTCGTTCGCGCCAAGCTCTTTAAATAGCAATTCAGTACTTTAACACCTCCAAATATTTTGGCGCCTATTTTTCCATATATAAGTGACAAATTCTATATGTACTTTGAACTTCATAGTGATGACATGGAGTTATCGAAACTTTGTTCGTTTTAAATATCGCTTAATTTTCCATCTGAATATGTAATGTAATTAATACTTGAACAAAATAATGTATTATAAATTACCAGTAACTTTGTAGTATACCAAACATTCCCAGCCCCTGGAAACTAGTGTCCAAAAAGAAAAAGTAATGATAAAAATCGGTTCGGCAGACTCAGTATTGACAATCAATAGCCACAGTAACGTATCGATCTAAAGTTGTCGCATTGTTTTTATTTCATTGTTTAGTTGATACGTTTTTTACTACAATAACGATTGGTTTGGCGATTGTGTAGTTACGACTGGTATTTTGAAATAGCACTCGTTTCCAAGGTTCCTCGCAATGCATTAGAGAGCTCAAATACGAGATAAGGCAATAATAATAATAATAATAATAATAATAATAATAACAATAATGATAATAATAATAAACCGTTAGGGAAATGAATTTTTTTTTATTTCCTTATTGTGGAACCCTTATGATACTAAACGACTGACGGTGTTACTTTAAGCATGTTAATTATCCACTGACCGGTCCCTCATAGCCTGAGCTCGCGCTGAGTGTAGGGAAAATGATGTTTGTACCTGCTTCAGATATCGACAATTTTGAATTTGTCTTGTTTTATAAAAGCAGTGCGTGTCCTTGTAACTCAACACAAATATGTTTCTTAAAAGATGGGATAATTTGAAGATTACTGATGAGAAGGGCCAGTCATTTGGTGTGTACTGTGGTAAGAAGACCGGGGAAACAGTTAAAGTAACTGGAGAGTATGCAGTGATAACATTCTACTCTAACTGGCGGAAAAAAGAAGGACAAGGATTTCGGATGCTTTTCCGTATCAAGGAAAACGGAACCAGTTCAACAACAATAGGTAGGGAAAGTGATAGGTGCTGAATATATTGATATTCAAAGAGGAATTTCAAGAATTGTCCTTACAACAACAACAACAACAATTTATTGACAAATTCAGATAGGTATAAGAAGCTTGTCCCGCAAATAGCCGCAAAGCTAGTCGAGGCGGGACAAGACGAGCACGAGAACATATCAGAAAGAAAAAAACAAATAACAATGAATTACTTTACATAATAATGCGGGTTTGATTAAGCTACGCAACAAAATTAAAATAAATTACAGGTAATTTTATTATCATTAATATTGCAATCAAAAAGAGATGAAGAGAGAAAAGGAGAATCAGATTATACAAGCAAAAGAGAAGGACAAAAGAGGATCAGTTTTTCATTAGGTCAATTATCGTTTCCACTTCAATATAGGAGTCTACAGTTTCAAGTATGTCAAATAACTTTCCTTTTAGGGATTGTTTAAAAGATTTTTTTGCACTCTTTTTAGAGTTGCAGGTATCCCATTCTAAATTTTGACTCCAACACGCGAGAAAGCATTTCGTGTGACATTAAGGCGAGATTCCTTTGTATAAAAATGATCGGAGATAGAGGAACGCGTTTTATAGGAATGGACCCTAGAAGTACGAGAAAATAAATTCAAGATATTTCTTGGAGCAGTATTTACGTTTATATCATACATAAGGTTGCAAACGGATTCATAATACAAGAATTGTGCAGGTAATATTTTTGCTTTAACGAAAAAATGGTATGGCATGGTCGTTTGTTTCAGCAAAATACATTAGCCGCAAGGCGCGCCGGCGGCTTTAGAAGGACAAGAATTTGATCAAGGGAAGTTTTACATGCATTGCCCCAGGAAATAAAACCATAAGTTATGTAAGGTACGATTAGAGACTGATAAATATTTAGAAGAGTGCAAGTAGGAACAATATGCCGTAACCTTGCGATTAGCCCAATTGTCTTACTTATTTTTGTTGCAACAGTATTAATATGTGTCTTCCAGGACAAATTTTCATCGATTAACAAACCAAGGTATTTATTGAAGTTTTTATGTTCAAGAGAAACCTTTTTACTGTTTTCATTGTCAAGAATATTAATCGTCTGAGGGTGATAATTGATTTTTTTTTTTGGTGAGGGCGAAAAATTACATAGTTAGATTTTTTAATATTCAAAGTAAGCTTGTTAGAAGTCAGCCAGGTATATAAGTTGTGTAATTCTACATGCAGTATAAATTCTAGTGACTTTAAGTCTTTATGAGCAAAAAGAACATTAGTGTCATCTGCAAAAAGAAAGAATTGGAGTTTATTCAAGCATTTTTAGATGTCATGGGCAATGAAGCGATCTTGCGAAGCTATCACAATCAGCCATCAGTAAATCAGCTTCGAAAGTGCAGCGACATTTGACAGTGGCTCTTTGCGAAGATGAAGGAGTACAACCATCTGCTGTTCAGCAAAGTATACCTACAAGAAGTCAATTTCAGCAGCTGCCGTGTACAAGTTCCACCATAAACATGAACAACATCTCATCAGGAACGGCTCACCACAGCACAGTTGCGACGTCCACGGCATACAGCAATATGTTCAATTCATGCAAAATCGGCATTGTAAACATCACTTTTCATCAGTAACTGCTATCTGCTGATAAAATGCGTTCTTTCGCCAAGGCATTAACCTTTTTCAGCCACATTTTTGTGAGAGTTAGAGACAGTAATTTAAATTAAAACACACTTTCATTCATTCGTTCAAACTGTGATGCCTCCTTAGTTTATGCTCAAAATAGATCCCGATTTGTGATTGGTTCTCCCGCCTTACTGATGAAGTTGAAGAGAATAAACAACTTGATCAAGTTAAAAAATAAAAAGCGTCGATTTCTGAGTTTTTTGTCTAAGTAGTTATTTCATAAAAGCGAAAGACCGCATTTTCTATGGGTTTCCTGGCGTAATAAACCCACTTGGGATGTTGGAGAACACTCGAAAAGCTTGTAAATCAATTGCCTCCGGCTCGTGATTTACAAGCTTTTCTTGTGTTCTCCCAACATCCCGCGTGGGTTTAATACGTTAGGAAACCCATAAAAATTGCGGTCTATTGCTTAAATATGTTGTGATTAACAGTATCGAAGGCTTTTTATAAGTCAATAAAAACTCCACAAGAAAAAAGTTTTTTGTCCATGTTGGTTTGTATAGATTCCACTATATCGACAATAGCATGCTGAGTTGAGTGAGCTTGACGGAAACCACATTGAGACGAATGTAATAAATCATGTTTCTCTATAAAATCTTTCACTCTATTATACATAACGTTTTCGAAATTCTATTGAAATTTGACAATAGTGAAATCGGTCGATAATTAGAAGCGTCAGTTTCGTCGTCAGCTTTAAATATAGGTATAATTTTGGACATTTTAAGTTTTGTAGAATAGGACCCATGAGTGACAGATGCATTGAGAATGTCTGAGAGCATTGGAGATATGATATCGCACAAGTATTTAAGAAGTTGAGTAGGACAAGAGTATAAGCCATGTAATTTGTTTTTCGGTATGGATAGGATTTGGGATTTAACTTCACATGGAGTAACAGGTCTGAAGAAAAACAAAGAATCTGGGGAATTGGACTTTATAAGGTACTCTGTAAAGGGACGCTCGGCCGGTGGTAGTTCACTTGCTAAACTGTTGCCAACAGTCGAAAAATGTTCATTGAAGATATTAGGTATACGAATAGTTACACTGGTGACGATATTGCCATTATCAGGATCCTTTAACTTGTTAATTATTTGAGAGTTTCTTTTTCGACGGTTTAGTAATCCATTTATCCCTAGCCACGTCTTTTTCATGTTGTTTAAATTTTCGTTGAAAAAGTCTTACTCAAACGTGTAAGACTACATATTCTATTTCGATAATATTTATACTTGTCAAGGTCCCCAATTAGGTATATTCTGTTTTTTACTTTAATTGAAGCTCTTATCCCCTTCATAATCCATGGCTTTGAAAACTGTTTCATTCCACGTTGAGAAAGGGTGCATGCATATTAACAATTTTATTAAAAGTTTTATAGAATGTAGAAAATACTCGCGTATATTTGCACGTGTTTCGAGGATATAATTCCAGTCGATGTGAGCGAGATCTGAATTAAAATATCAGGGTCCTTTCCAATATCGCGTGAAATTCAAACAGTGGGAGAGGGTAAAAATGCAGATACAAAACAAGAAATAGAAGCTTCCCACGCAGTCGTTTTTAGGAGGTAAAATACGAGGCTCCCCTAAAAACGACTGCGTGAGAAACTAAAGAAATAGCTCATGGGTTTTTACCAGTGACCTTTTAAAATCCAATTAAAATCTGAGCATGTCGCGATCATGGATTCTCACATCTGATAGCCAGTGCTGTACGAAAGAAAGTAAAATCCCTGGTTTCAGCACAATCCGAACTGCGTGACGTCATGCATGCTATTTGATCTCATACATTCTCTCTATTTGAAATGGCTGTTCTCGGCTGAATTCAGTGTAGCAAAATACGTAATTTTGCCCTTCTTAATCCCATGTAGATGTAGCGTAGGCCAAATGAATAGAGATCACTTACCTTATGCTCTTAATGAAGTCTTTTCAGTTGCCTTTTTATGACGTTTTGAGTCGCTTGCTCTGAATCCCCCGACAATAGTATAAGATTAGAACAAGGCATGCAATTAAAAAGGCCGCATTTTGCTGAAGACCTTCTGAATTTTGTCCATTTTCTCCCACTTCCACGCGTCTCTTGCCATCAAGCCTCGGGCAAATGAAGGCTAGGTAATTTTTGAAGATCGATGCCAAAAAACTTGTAAGGAGCTTGCTCATAACGACCTAAGGTAACGCCGCGAATTTTCACATTTGCCGCCACATCGCCATCGTCACAGCATATCGGCTAAGGTGGTCGATCATAACCGTCGTTATCAAATTTGAATTAAGGACAAATGACCCTCACCGGCTCCCCAAGAGGCTCGGCTAAACAATTATTAAATTGATATAGCAACTACAAAAATTTAAGTGTGTTTGAAAACAAACACTAAATTATGCTGTCAGGATAAATTTTTAATTTGTGTTGAGAAAATAAAAGCTGAATTGATGCACTAATGAGTTCGTTTGGACTGCTTGGTTAATTGAGGCCATAGGAAAGTGAAATTAGATGGACCTTTCAAACTGTCTGAGACTGGCCTTGCCCTGGTCATTTTAAGCCAGTTAGGTTATTTGAGCTGATGTTGTTAATTTCCAACAGGACGTTTTTCTTTCACTCAGTTACTGAGTAATGGGCCACTAACTGGAAGAGGGGATCATTGATTTATGTGAGGTGGATATCTCAGTTAAGCTGTTTTTGCTCATTAAGCTAGTTGGATCATTTCAGCATGGAAGGGTCTATTTGATTTGGCTACTCTGATCATATCTTCCAAATTAGCCATGACAGTTGAATTGGTTTGATTAACTTCACAAGAAGAACCTTTTAGAATCAAAGAGGGTGGTTGTGAATCTATTGCTTTCAATATGTTCTGCTTTGGTATCATTATTTAAATGATATCCTACCAGTACTGGCCACAAACTGAATGCTACATACATTACAAGTGGGAAAACTGCTGCCTCGACAAGCCCTATTCATGTATTGACCTTAAAAAGCCTGCTGGAAATTACCTGTATTTTAACTCCATCACTAACACATTGCTCATAGTGCTTGAAAACTTCATTCTTGTAATAAATATATTGATTCATAATATAATCTTTGCATGACTCATTAAACATGGCTAGGCTAAATAGTGCTAAATATCGTCGTCGTCGTGGCTATCCCTCGAGACGAGGATGTTGGTCTTCAAATCAATTACTCTGCTTGTGGACTCTAAGATGACTTATGAGACCAATTTT